>QXEO01000482.1:636131-668631 GCA_007115705.1 Dactylis glomerata | reverse complement strand
TTGGGAGGCTTGGTCCCAGATTCCTGCGCCCGTGGCAGATGTAGGCCTGCTCCCATGGCAGCCCACTAGGCCCTACAGTGCTTACCTCTTTCCTCCCGTGACCGCAACCCATACCACATCGAGAACCATCCCAGGACCGAATCCGATTGAGATAATCCCCTTCTTTGGCACCACATTGTTTATCTTCCCTTCTTTTTCTCTTCTCCACCAGCGGCCACAGGTCCTGGCCGGCGCACATAGGACAGCCGCAGGATCGACGAAGCACCTGCTCGAGCGAGCTTCGGCGGAATCGACTGGTGGCCGGCGGCGTCCCTGCTCAATCCCCTGCATCCGTGCTGGTGCCCCTACCCGGCCTGCTCGCCCCCACAGGGTGGAGCCCCCACGCATCTCAGATCCGGCCGGCATCGTCCCTTGTCCGGCTATCTGCCTGCTTCTCCATTGATTTGGTACTGTACTAGGCACTTTCTTGGTGATTTGGGTAGGCACCGGAAGATTTCATAGGGGTTTCGTTCCTTCTTGGGCAATGTTTGATTCGGTATCTGTAATCGGTAGGATAACTGAGCTCTTGTGTTTAGAGATTTTCTAGTTGATTAATTTTTCTTCCCTTGTTCTTGTCAATCCCGCATGTTGTGTCGTGCGTCGAGGAGGTGGAATTTTTGACACATGAGACCACCTGCACCAATGAAATGGCAAAAAGGACCACCTCTGAAAAAATTTGTCAAAGAACACCACCTGGGAATGGCGGCACCCTTGCCCAGGCGACATGTGGCACGTGCCGCCTGGGCCAATGCCGGCACCACCCTGCCGCCGTTGCCAAACCCGGCATGTGGCCGAGGCAACATCGTCGGTAACGGCCGTTTGGCCAGGTGGGCCATGCCGCCTGGGGGGGCTGCCGGCAGGCTGACGTGGCGCCCTGCCGCCAACGCCATCGCCGGCACGCTGGCACCCCCGACCGGCCCTGATTCCCACGATTCGATTCCCTGCCGGCGCTGACTCCGAGGCTGCTGATTGGAAACTTTGTGAGCTATCTGCATAGATTTGTATGCTACTGATTAGAACTTTTGGCTTTTGTCAATTAAAACGCTGTTGCAGACCACCGAAAGGAGTACTAGCATCGCTTTGAGCTCTTTTTAAGCGCAAGAGCTGTGCGCGAGAGAGCTGTGCGCTGCAGTTCACTCCCTCACTCTCTGCCTCACTCCACTTCTAAAGTTTAGCTGTGTAGCGATCATCGATCTGAAGTATCAGCTGTTGAGCAGATGTTGATGTAGTGGATGAAGGAATCATCACAAGGTAATGTTTGTAGCTACAAGTATGTAAATTAGTTCTGTCATCAGTACAAAATTAGCGAGCAGAGGAAAGTAATATTATATAGTATAGTTAATCTCATCAGACAACAAGAATTAGCCATCATTGTATGTATGAATAGAAAATTTTAGTTAGTTTATCATCATATGCAGATGCCAGCCATTATTACATATTATTCGTAAAATTGCAGAACAGATTAGTGTATCATCATATGCAGATATTCTAACTAGATTTTTTCAAGGTAGAATTAGGAAGGATTTAAGTACACACATGAAGGTAACATATGCCAAATAATTACTTATATTATTGCATGGTAGTTATAGATTTATGGATGTATCATATTATTAGCATGGAGAGTGATAATTATGATATTATAGTTGCATGTTTTCCTACTTGGTAATGAAGCATGGATTATTTGTACATGCATTCTAACAAAACCAATGATTTTATGTGGTAGGTGGATTGTAGTATGAATACGATGTCGCTGTTAGTACATGCAAATTGTGTGCCGCCTAATTCCAAGTAGAGCAATAGTCATTGAAGAAAAGGTATTAACCTCGTGTCATTTTTTTTTTGTTCCTATAGTAGAAGTGTGATTTGTGAATAATTTGGTTGCATATATATTTCAGGTGAAATTTGCTACGAACGTGAGTTAATTAGTGATTATTGGAAATATTTGGTCGCATAAAAAGTTGCGGACCGAATAATTAATTATTGGTTATTGGAAATATTCGGTCGCGTTCTTGAAGTTGAGGTATAAAATTTATCTCTTAAAAAGTGTTAAGTATTTATTTTGTTGTAGTGTATCCCATGTAGTTAAGTTGGTAGAACGGAAATGTGAAGTAATTTTATTCTGTTATTGATTGCATGCATGAAAGAATAATTAATTGTATGCAAAATTTTTGGTCGCATACTTGAAGTTTAGGTAGGTCTAAAATTAATCTCTTAAAAAGTGTGAAGTATTTATTTTGTTGTAGTATATCACATATAGTTACGTTGGTAGAACAGTAAAGTGAAGTAAGTTTATTCCGCTAGTGATTGCATGCATGAAAGAATAATAAATTATATGCGAAATATAAATGACGTCAGCTCATTTAGTAGAATATTTATATTTGTACATAAATATAAAATTTAGCTTCCATGTTACTAATGTCCATTTTAAATTTGTGGGGTAGGTACGATGGAAAATTTATTAGTGTTTTATGGGGATGTGGTTCGCGACGGAATTTCTGGGCTAGATGTGTCTCAGTGCGAGTCTATAAATGTTGTAGTGAGAGATATGGAGAACCTAGATTTTGCGGAAGTGAGGAAATGCATCCGGGTGCAGTTTGGTCCTGAGATGCGGGGGAAGAAGATGACCGTTGAGGCCGTCATATGTGTGGGAGGGGATGATGGGACAGCTCCCCGTTGGGGTCTGCGGGAGGTGAAAGGAAATAACTCATGGAGGACATACATGAGGTTTGCAACCACGCCAGGCGCCGCTATGTTTCAAAGGCCGATGGTGTATGTGCAGTTTGTCTCTCCTAGTGATGAGCCTGGATGCAGTAGCGGCGCTCCAGAGGCGCAGGTAGCCATCACAGGCGGCCCCAGCAGCGGCCGATCGGAGCCGATGGAACTTGAGCTTGTGCCCGACCCAGGCTATTGGTCTACGGTCGTTGACATAAGTGAACGTATGGAGGGATTACCGGAGGCCCTAGATGATGACGATGATGATCATTCTTCTGGGTCGTCATCGTCAGAGGAGGAAGGTGTTGGTCCATCTCAGAGGGCGGTTGCGGGACCAATGCCCGAAGACTTCTTGCAGACTATGACCATCCGCAACGAATATCACTCTGTTGCGGGCCTCGGTGAGGCTAGTCTGGAGGTTGGGCATAGTTTTCCTGACAAGGACTCTGCTGACCAGACAATAAAAAGATATGCATTGTCCATATCTCGGCAGCACAGAGTTAAACAGTCTGATAAGACTGAGCTGAAAGTCGTCTGCCTTTTCTTGGCGGAGGGTTGTCAGGGTAGAGTGATCGCTCGTCAGAGGCGTGGTGTATGTCAGCCATGGGTGATCACAAAAATTGTACCCCATAGCTGCGAGCAGGTTGGAACTCTTGTAGATCATTGCAATGTGACCGCGAAGTACGTGTCACATATAATGTCAGTGGCAGTGGAAGAAGATATTAATATGGGTATTAAGAAGCTGCAAAAAGCAGCAGAAGACCAAATTGGCTACAACGTCAGCTACGGCAAGGCTCGGCGTGCCAAGGAGGACATTTTTGAGAGGTTGTATGGCACATATGAGGATGTCTATAACTACACCCCTAGATTGCTTAATCAGATATGTGTAACTAACAAGGGGACTCAAGTGTTCTTGAAATATCGGCCGCACCCTCGGGAGGAGAACAAAAGAATCCTTGACCGTGTATTCTGGGCATTCCCCCAGACTATACAGGCATTCCATCATTGTCGCCCGGTGTTATCAGTTGATGGTACATTTCTGACTGGAAAGTACAAGGGTACACTCATGGTGGCAATTGCAGCAGACGCAAATAACCAGCTTCTTCCTATTGCATATAGTTTGGTGGAGGGTGAGAACAAGGACAGCTGGTTGTGGTTTCTAAGCTGTTTGAAGAATGGAGTCGTGAAGCAGCGTCCCGATGTATGCATCATCTCTGATCGCAACGCGGGTCTGCTAAACGCGCTGAACACAATCAAGCAGGTTACGGACCCTGAATGGGGGTGGCCTGATTTGGAGACACGGTGGTGCATGCGCCACCTAGCAGCAAATTTCTACACAAAGTTCAAGAACAAGGATTGGTTCAAGCTTTTCAAGAGGATGTGCATGCAGAACACCGAGTCAAAGATGAATGCAATTTGGACGGGAATCAATGGAGAAATCGAGCGTGCTGCCTTGCCATCTCGAGAAGGCCGGAGGGGTCGAACACCACCTGTCAATCTGACACAGTGGATAACAGAGAATTGCCCCGACTTATACAAGTGGGCACTCGCTCATGACTCAGGGGCTCGGTACGGCATAATGACCAGCAATATGTCAGAGGTCTATAATGGCGTCCTCAAAGGTGTGCGAGCCCTCCCTCTTACAGCCCTCATTACTGAAACTTGGAACCGTACTCTATCATACTTTGCAGACAGAGTACAGGTTGTCAATGCACTAGTCGGTATGAACAAGCCATGGTGTGAAAAAATGCAGAGGTATCTGGATGAGAAAGCAGAAAAATCCAGGAGTCATGGCTGTAGTCTGGTCGACGCCCTTAGGAATAAATGGTTGATCAATGTTCGAGCAAAGTATGTTCACGGCCACCACAGGGGAGCACGAAAGCATGCTTTTACTCTTGGCCCCAACACATGTGAGTGCACCTGCAACAAGCCCAAGCTGCTAGGCTATCCATGTAGTCATGTCCTCAGGGCGGCTGCCGAACAGAAGATCAGCGTGGAGCATTACATATCTCCTTATTTCAGCACGTTCAGTCTTCTTAACACCTGGAATGGTGAATTCTGGGCCTGGGGCATAGATGAACACTACAGAGATGTGTGCAAGCGCAGTAATATCATATATGTTCCAAATCCGGCGATGCTTAGAACCGATAAGGGACGCCGACCATCTCGACGGCATAGGAACGACATGGACCATAGCCAATCTGGAGAACCACGTCGATGTCGCATTTGTAGGTGCGCTGGACACCCACACAGGGAATGCCCCTACCGCAGCTAGTCATTTCGAATGTTGTATTTTGCTAGCTTCGATGTAATGTAATAAATTCTCATTATGTATCCTGAACTTATTATGTAATGAATTTAGTTTGTAATGAATTATGTACTTGTGTTATGTAATGAGTTTAATTTGTAATTTGTATTTAATGTAGTTTGTAATTTCTAATGATTTAATATTTTGTAATTTGTAATATTTAGTTTGTCATTTCTAATGATTTTTGTGTACTAACTAAATTTCATGTGACTGCAGGATATGGCGCAACTGCCAACCCTATTACATCAATCGATTGATGATGGGCACCGCTGCCATATTTAGTTGGATCCACGTACACATGTGCACCCGCCTCCAACATTTAGTCTCCGAACCATTAAAAGCCGATGGATTACAAATGCATTCTATGACACGTACCTTCAGGCTTACGGACTTCTTCCATACTCGAGGTTAACAGATGTTGCTGAAAAATTCATGTTAGACTCATCTCTGCAATCAGCACTAGTAGATCGCTGGAGACCTGAGACACACACTTTTCACTTACGTTGTGGGGAGCTTACGCCCACACTTAAGGATGTGTCACTCATCACAGGTCTACCAATCAGCGGTAAGCCTTTGGTCCCTACCGCATTATCTAGTGATTGGCCAGACGATATTCGAGTGCGTCTAGACACGGAAGTGCCCTATTCAGGTGCTCGTGGTGGTAGAAGACCAAGGGGTGTCCCAATGAGTTGGTTAACAGAACTTTACCATCACATACCGGATAATGCAACAGATGAGACGTTGCGGAGGCATCTGTTCGCGTATTTGCTGTTTCTTTTTGGTATGATGTTCCCGTCGGCACACGGGGATGTTTGTCTGCCTAGTCTAATTAAGATTGCCGAGGAGATAGTAGATGCTCCATTACCTGCAAGCCCCCCATACAGCTTTGGTTCTGCTTTGTTAGCTCATACTTACAGGGGTTTGTGTGATGCAACTAGGAAGAAAGGTGATGGTGGTCATACACTTGTTGTTCCCTATGAGTTTTTGCAGCTATGGTCATGGGAGTACATACATGTTGGGCGTCCAGTTATTAAGAATAAAATCCACCCTTATAATAGTGACACACAATATAAATATGGCCCTCTTACAATGGCTAGTCGGTGGGTCCATGTCCAGAAAAAATGGGCCACAAATATTGTACGCGGATGCTACCCTGAATATCACAACCAGTTTGAGCATCTGGAGTGGTACAATGTCATATGGGATCCATGGACGCGTAACAATTTTGAGTCCATCTGCGGTGATCAGCAGCCAACAATTGACTGTGTCAGAGACCATGCGTACTGGATGACTCGCTGCAACCTACTATTTATTTGGATGGTTGAGCCATATAACCCCGAGCGTGTAATGCGCCAATTTGATCTCCATCAGGATGTGCCCCCACCAGTACCTAGACAGCTCAAACATGCCATACATAAGTAAGATTTCCACTCAATGGTATCGTATAATTAATATTATGTGAACTCTATTTAATTCAATTTTTTGTCATCTAGGCAAGACAATAAAGGAAAGAATTGTTATGACTGGCAGACACATAATAGGCGTTGGATTGAAACGTGGAATGAGAACGCGTTGACTGATTGTGTACAGGATGAAAGGTAATATGTTTTTGTATATTTTATTTGAGAGTCTAAATATTACCCTTTTACTATGTCTAATATATTTCTCAATTTTCAGACCATACAATATAAATACAACTGCGATATACAATCAGTGGTACATCCGTAACACACGTATCCTGTTGTCGGGTCCTCCGCCTACAGAGCTTACACAGGACGAGCAAGTGCGTGGACCATAATATGCCGCAAGCACATGCGACGTGGGATCAAGGCGAGAGTTCACAACGGTTCAATACCACACAAGTATGTGCATATATCTGAACTAATTACACCTTCTCAACCTCATTAACGCGACATGGGTTCTAATATTGTCTATAACCCTTAGGAAACTATTGATCCGACATAGGATGACATGGGAGCTGGTATTGGATACACCATGGCTTCACCACAGGGATTTCAGCATATGCTGCGACAGGATAACACCAATTTTTTTTCATCTGTCCCAAACTTCTTTTCGTACGATCCAGCTAGCACATCTGGGAGCTTAATCCCTCCACCCTCAGGATCTCAGCACGTGTTTCATACTACTCCGCCACCACCTGACACACAACCAGAAGAGGACGAGCGGCAGTACGGCCGAGGCCACCGTGAACCTCATCCCCCCCGTGAACGTCTATCGCCTTCAGGACGTCGGCACAGGCATCCCAGACCTCGCCGACAAGGCTAACACAATTTGTGTACGCCTATATATATATCTATGTTACTATTTCCAGCTATGTAATAGACATATTTCTATGTTCTTTTCTATGGGACAAATAAATTTGCTTTCAATCATTTATTGCGATAATATGGCCTGCCATACATTTGCTTGCAATAAAAATACAACATAAACTACAAGTAAGATACACATGTCACGAGGCTTCAAATTAAGAAACATTACAATGTTTCACTAATCGAATAAACGCTTGCCCGATGATGCTGCGTTAGATTTGGCTTTCATTGCTTTAAATCTAGCAGCCGACCGAGGCGTGAAGTCATCACAACTATCCTCATCGGAGGGTACCGTAGTCTTGGCCTTGCAACCTGATGTACTCTTGGACTTCGACGTTGACGTCCTCTTGGCCTTCGACGACGCAGCACTCTTACCCTTAGATTTGACAGGCGCAGGCATGAAGTCATCGTCATCATACTCATCATATGCTGCCTCTGCTAGAGCGTCAGCATATGTATTCGGGCGGTATAACCCACCCCGCACTGGACCAAATATCTTATTCAGCCAGGAAAAGTGCTTGATTCTTCTATTGACAAACTCTGCGTCATCAAGATAGTGCTGCATATGACAAATAGAAAACCGGATAATGTCAGTAGTACTACAAATAAATCTTAAGGAATATAAAGTGCGCAAAATATTAAATGTTACCTGCATGTGCAATGCGTATGTTTTTGGCAGCATCGTGATTTCAGTTGAATCAGTATTGATCCAACTTTGAAAACCAAGACCAGCCTCAATATTTTTGAGCTCAACCACTCTATTCCACCTTGCTTGCTGCCTTAATAGTTCTTGGCGTACCTCTTGTATGCTCCTCTGTGGGAGCTGCATCCTCAGTAACCATACACCTATCTCAGCTACGTGGCTATCTTCAATAATTACCTCCTGAAAAGACATACCTCTAATCTTACAAAATGTTCCGGTACGACTCAGGATACAATGGGTCATCTCTGGGTGGAAATCACGGTTAGCGGGATCAAAGAAAGGAAAAACATCCGATATGGTTGGAGGCTATACTGATGCAACAAACCCATGGGTGAGAGGGGGGTTTTATAGCCTAGCGAAACCTGCAAATGGCGGGAACATATGGCGGGAAAAAAGAGCGGGAAAAAATAGCGGGAAAAAAGAGCGGGAAAAAATGGCGGGAAAAAAAGCGGGAAACAATGGCGGGAAAAATGCACGGGAATCTTTGTATAAGCTTTAATTAAAATACATCGGTCTTGCAGGCAATAAAACATAACATGATAGTTGATGAATAAAAACAACATTTTAAAGTAAGATACATCTAGATGCGGAAATAAAAATACAACAGAAATTAAGATACAAACTGGTACAATAAACACCAACGCATTTTAGTCCTGAGTCCACCGTGGCCATTTTCCGGTGGTATCACCACGCTTTTTTGCTGCTTCTGCCTGAGCAGCCATTTCCTTCTTTCTCTCCCTCTCCGACTCACGAATCTGCTTGCGTCGCTCTTCCTCTGCCTCCCTACGGCGTTTACCTTCTGCGATTCTCTGGCGCTTCTCCTCATTGTAAGCTTCTTACGCCGCTTTCCTCTGGGCAGCCTCCTCCTCTTGTCGCTCCTCCCTTTGGAAGCGTTCCCAAGCCCTACACTGCCTTTCTTCAATCTCACGCAACGCCCAAGCCGGCTGCTCCGTGTCGATCCAATGATACCATTGGCAGAGCGGTGGCGGCGACTCCAACAAAAATAGTCTTACTAATACATCAAATATAACACGAGCAAATATATCATCTCATGAAACTTATATCTTACCGGAGCGCGGTAAAATAGTTGTGAAGACTCCGGAGGATCATGCACATGATTGGCACACATGAAAAATTTCATGCCCATCCTGTCCGAAAAATCAGTCGACTCCCTAACCTTCGCGATGTCGCCGCACCAGCATCGTGCGGCTTCCATTCCCTCCGGTAAACTTGCGTACTTCATTTTCTTCGGCCTTAGGCCCTGGTCGGAGCAAGGCAAACTCATAGCTACTAATTTGAATGACAGAGCAAAGATAGCAGGCAGTGCAGATGACTGATCGAATGAATGACGAATATCTTGCTTATATAGCCTGCGATTAGTGCCGTCGGTGGTCTAGTTACTGCTACGACACAGCGAACGGTGGTTTATTTGCTGTATCAAAAGCTTCGTTTCTATCAACGCATGCGAGAAATTAGCTCTACACGTCGAATCTTGCACAGTCTACCTAAAAATCAGTGCAATCATTTGAAAAGCGTTAGATGTTGTCTGCTGCTGCTCCCGCCCGCGGAACGTGCCGCCACTGTCGCTGCCGGCATGCAGCCAGCTCAGCATGCCGGCTTCCATGGAGGCGGCAGGGCCCACCTAGCCAAACAGCCGTGAACGGCAACGTTGCCACGGCCACATGCCGGGTTTGGCAACGGCGGCAGGGGCCTGCCGGTATTGGCCCAGGCGGCACGTGCCACGTGTCGCCTGGGCAAGGGTGCCGCCATTCCCAGGTGGTGTTTTTTGACAAAATTTTTCAGAAATGGTCCTTTTTGACATTTTATTGGCGCAGGTGGTCTTATATGTCAAAAATTCGAGGAGGTCCTCTGCACTCCGGACATGGCTCTGTTTGGTATTGTGCTAGGTACTGTTTGGTTTTTTGGGTAGGCACCGATTGATTATACATTGGCACCGTTCGTGCTAGTTGCCTGAACTGATTAGTTGCTGCTGCATATTATTTTCGGCTGATTTAATCTGGGCTCCGCTTAGATGATCGCGGGGCACACTCTTCATTATAAGTCCTCTCGTATTTTATTTTGGTGGTCTTCTAAATGAAATCTGAAAAAGCTCATCGATGTGCTACATGTGCAGGGAATTTCGTGATTTAGCAATTGCTACACAGCGTGGCTAGTAGTATATAGATAATTAGTTATTGACATCTGGCACAGGCTTGTATATTATGAAGGAGCTTTAGATTCGTTGTGTGGTACCCACATAATTCCAAAATTTACTCAGTTCTTGATACATTATATTGTCCTGTGGTACTGCATGATTCCAGAATTACTCAGTTCTTGACACATTATATTTGTCAAACACACAAGCACCGTTTAATTATATGGCTTGAACCATTTGTCAAACACATAGGCACCATTTAATTGTATGCTTGGAACCATTTCTCGATCACACAGGCACCGTTTAATTGTATGGCTGGAACCATTTATCAAATACACAGGCACCATTTAATTGTATGGCTGGAACCATTTGTTAAACACACAGCCACACATGCACCATTCAATTGTATGTCCGAAACCATATTGTATGGCTGGAACCATTTGTCAAACACAAAGGCACTGTTTAATTGTATGCTTAGAACCATTTATCGAACACAAAGGCACCTTTTAATTGTATGCTGGAACCATTTGTCAAACACAAAGGCACCGTTTAAGTGTGCTTTCAAATTTGATGAGTCGATGAGTGTGTGGAGTTTACAGTAGGAGGCAATATTAAATCATCCTTCGGTACGGGCTGTCAGGCCACTGGTTACTGTAGTAAATAAGAGACGTATCCTCGTCCAAAAGGAGAGAGACGAGTATGTGAAGTTGTGAATCATTAAAATAATTTGGTCACGGGTAACTGATAAAAGAGCTGCACGCCTAGACCATTACGTGACCCCATTAGCATGAGGAGCGCAGAGGGGACAGCACTAGGTTTCCAATTCGGTAAGTTTGTAAGAGAAAGTCATCGGTCCCCTTTGCTTGTTTGGTAAGAAGAATTATAGAAACTAGAGGAACCAGCTCCTTTTATTTGAAAGAGTACGAATCTTGAAGCGAGGCAAAGGTTCTGATTGCATCCATCCTGGTTTGCTATGGTATTACATCCACACTCTATATATATATATATATATATATATATATATATATATATATATATATATATATATATATATGTTTTTTTATCGGACCATGTTAAACACACTGCTTCATACATGGGTTAGTGAAACTGAACATCATCAAGGTCCTCATATATATCTATTTTTTTATAGTTATACAGGGTAGCCGTCGAACCTATTTCTTTTGGATGGCGTGTTGAGGCAAGTGTTGAAATAATAGAGAGCAAGATATGGTTCAACTGGCTAATTGAACTGACGAATTGCGGCACAAGCTAACAACACAATTAAGTCGAAGCATAATGTGCCAACTCCGAGGCTAAAGCTCGCTGATGTTGTTAGAGTAAAAAATAAAGCATATATAGAATTTTAGCATCCATAAAATTTGGTTCGGCTATTTCATTACATAATTCCAACTGAGCAAGTATTCAATGCCCCTGTTTAATTATTGTAATCGTGGCACTTCTTTTAAGCGTTAATGAGTAGTTGCTCAATATAAATGAAATTAAATATGTCACATAACTTTTTGGGTTCTAAATAAAAAATATGTTCAGTGACTAATTATTCATATATACAACTTTAGATATTAGGTTTTGCAGATACACATGAGTGGAGGTTATGTCTTACGAAGACATGCCTCGGTTGATCGGGATAGACAAGGAAGACAAGACAAATTTTTGCAAGGTGGGACTAAAAAAGGGATAAGATAAAATTCAGTGAAATAAAATGACAATCAAACATCCGTAGCAACGCAGTCATCAATAGAAAGCGTGATGGTAACGATGAACGCATGCGTGCATGTCTTATGAACCAAGCTAGCGGAATGCCTGCTGTTTGAAGAGGAAGCCTTCCTGCGTTTCATGGCTCCGCCTCTAGCTGGGGTTCCATCCAGGAAGGGAGACAGGAGGCCGGCGCCATCCTCCGCCTGGTGACACCCATGCCAATGCTTGGCCGCCTTCCGACAGGCAGCCGCTAGACCCCTTTGTTCCTATGAAGCTTCACAGCCGACATGACACCGTTGTGCCTCCCCTCGTCGTCGCGCACAAAGGTGAGCAATCCGAAGCGGCTCTGCTTGCGTCATGCGTCCCCAATCTGTCGGTACCGCTGTCATTGAGCATGCCTTGTCTTTCTTGGAGACGACCCAATGTGTCTCCCTGAGTTGTTGAGCACGGGGGAGAACGAATCAACCGGTGCCTCTTCTCGTGTTGTCCGTCCCTAATCCGCTTGTGCAGCCGTCGTGGAGCACGACCACAACACTGCGCTCAGGTGAGCAATCCACGGTGGCTGCTTGGTAGCCCGCAGTCTCCGCTAGCCTCGGCGAGCACCATGTGAGTAGCTCCCGCCCGGCCGGCCGTGCGGCAAGCATGGAGACGAGTGAAACATTGACGGAAGCTCAGGTCCTCACTTTTGTAGAATTTTTCTCGGGAAGCAAAGGGAGAGTCAGAAGGAAAGAATATGTCTCCTCTTTTCTATTCCACGATTAGTTAGGAAACAACAATTGATTAGCCCCATTACTTCCAGATCTGATTCATGATTTCATTGATTCGTATGGTGATTTTTTCGATCTTGTATTTTTTATGTGAAACCTGTGTGAGATTGGAGGCAGATCTTACCGATCGGAAATCAAAAGATAAATTGGTGGTGGTAAAGGGTGTGATATGTCTGGTCTTGTAGGGGTAAAATCGGAATTTAAATGATATAGAGAAAGTGTCTTCACCACCAACTCCAATTTAGGGCGTGTTCGGCAATCACCTAGCTTCCCAAAAATCCTACCTTTCAGCTTCTCAGACCCTCGCCAGCTTCCCAAGAGGAGCCGAAAACGTTAGGCGCGCTCCTTCCTGTCCAGCTGGGCTGCGACCCATTCTAGCTCGCATGGCCTGCTGGGGCGTAGACATGTTCAACCGGCCTGGTGAATTTCCTTTTTTTCCTATCGGTTTTGCCTAGAGGAAGGGGAGCGGAAGGTCAGAACAGATCCTGTAGAAGCGACTGAAGGTGCCGCCGGGACTGGCGTTGACCGGCGTTGCACATGCTGGAGGATGCGGATATGGAGCGGCTCAGGACTGCGGCGGCGCGGCCAAGACTACAGTGGCGCGGCTCGGACTCCAGCGGCCGCCGACGTGGCTCGGACTCCAGCAGCCGCGCATCTTCTTCGTCACCTCAGGCCAGGAGAACACGCCGGGACGAGCTGGCCTCTCGCTTCGCATCAGCAGTGAGAAGGGGATTGGGGATGAGATTCGGTCAGGAGGAAGGCAGGAACAAAATGTTTTCTCACTCAGCGGTGGCATATTCTTGCGCTGCAGGGGCTTGCACTCCGTGTGAGATGGGAATGGTTTCGTCGTACTGATCCGGCCAGGCCGTGGCAGGGGCTCCCGATGCTCAAAGATGAGCTCGCCATGGAGGTGTTTGACAGTTTGGTACATATTCAGGCCGGAAAAGGAGACAAAATCTTCTTTTGGAAGGACCGGTGGCTGACCAGACGTTCAGTTAGAGATATTGCCCCACTGGTTTGGCAGTTGGTGAGTACTAGGAGGCGTAATGCTCGCACGGTGCAGGTGGCCTTGATCCAAAACAAATGGATGGAAGACATTGTGGGGACTCTATCCCCTTTCGCAGCTCTGGAATGTGTCCGGCTCTGGTTATACATTGCGGAGGTTGATGGCTCTAGAGATACGGAGGGTGAGGATGTTTTCTCCTGGCCATGCTCTCCGAATGGGATCTACTCGGCCAAGGCCACCTATGACAGACTACATGTGGGGCTGATCCATATGCCGGCGGCCGAGGCTATTTGGAATAATGGGGCGTCTCTCAAGTGTAAAATTTTCATGTGGCTAACTGTCCAGGATAGACAGTGGACCTCGGAACGTCGTCGCAGACATGGACTGCAGGCTCAATCTTCCCCCTGTTTCGTCTGTCTACAGGAGGAAGATAGCATGATCCATCTTTTCACACAATGCGTGCATGCTAGGCAAGTCTGGTACCATTGCTTCTAGGATCTAATGGTGGCTGCGGTGCCGCCATCTGTTACCTGCACGATGGAGGAGTGGTGGCTTAGAGAACGCGACAAGTTCACGGCTAAAACCAGAAGGAATTTCGATGCCCTAATCATCCTTGGCTGCTAGACGTTGTGGAAGAACCGTAATGCTTGGGTGTTTAACAATCAGAGCCTCCAGTTCTCGGCAGTAGAGTTAGCTACAAGAATCAGGGATGAATTCTCAGCTTGGACTCTAGGTAGAAGAGGTGTTTCCGGAGTTTTTGATCCTTTTTGAGAGTAGCCTTGTAAGCTTAGACTTTTTTGTTTTTGGATTTCTCTGCTAGCCTTCCTTGCAAAGCTGGCATGATCTTGTAAATTTTGTTTCTCTCTTCTATAAAAGTAAGGTACGCCTTTGGCGTACTCTCGTGGCATATTCTTGTAATTTGGGGCCGCTCCTCGTTTTACTGATCCGCGAAGTGCCGGAAGTGATGCTTCGTGTTTTGTACAACAAATTTTTCCAGCTTCTCGGATTTAGCTCCGCGGATCTAGGGTGTTCGGCACTGCTCCGTTGTGGAGTTTCGGGAAGCTGAAAGCTAGGGGATTCCGAACACGCCTTTAATAGTAAAGATTTATTTACAAAACTAGATTTAGCAATCCATGACCTACCGAGTTTGCTTCCCTCGAACAAAACTTAAAAACCACATTTCCTATGGAAGGAAGTATGTGTACGCAATCTGCAAAGATGCCGATGCACTCCCCCATATAATTTTTCATGTGCATGTTTCAATTGCCTCCAACGAGTATGATATGTTGCATCTCAGCCTATTTGCCAAATATAAAAGCTCCCTCATCCTTCGACATCGCTGCCAACGGTATGTGCGACAAAAGGGGACTTGATGCTGGTATAACTTCCCTTTGTAGTTTCGCAGAACAGCTTCGACGGAACCAGCACAACTATGGGCATACAAATGACGTATCCACATTCATTTTCAAATGACTAGGCTCCGATGTATCCCATTTAGTGTCACCTGCCAGGATCAAACTTATGTTAGCTTTAGCTGTGTTCGACATAATAGCAAGTGTTGAAAACTTTCACATGTATAATGGAGGCACATCCTCATTATGGGGTTGACGCCGGCGGATCCACCGTACACAAGGGCGGACCTAAGTAAAATTTGTGCGTACTTTATCATACTTGAAGAAAAATGTTTTTAACGATTTCAAATTTGTGCTAGAAGTTCCCCCACTAATTTATTTGCCGGGGTCCTCCCATTTCCATTTGCAAATAATAATGTTTGAAAGAGGGTTTTTCTATAACCTACCCGGTTCCATGCAGAAAGACAACACATTTGGGGACCCATGTAGTAAGACGTACGGTTCTCTAGAACATGCATCTGGCATCACACACTCTTCATTTTCAACCTACTAGGGAAGTACCAATCACGCTTTGTTTGTCACTCTTGCTTTGAAACCATTATGAATTTTCACTATATGACGATGCTAGTCAGAGTCCTACAAAATAAGTTGGGATTATCACCATCTGCTTGCTTTTCCCTTTGGCTCACGAGGACAACTCTGGTTGGTGTTGAGCCTTCTTGGGAGGTCGCAATGTGGCAAAATACATACTCCTAGCTGGGCAATTGTTCTAGTATTGAGAAGAGACCAGGCGGATACTTATACTTAAATCGTTGTGCATATTATGTACTTTCTCCGATCTATATTATCTTTTATAAATACAAATGTATCTAGCATAAAAAATTAAAAATATGTCTACATACATCTGTATTTATGAAGGTAATATATATCGAAGGGAGTATAAAAATAGTTACTTCCTCCGACCACTAATACATGTCTTTGATATAATGTATCTAGATACTAAAAAGTGTCTAGATACATCATGCTAGAGACAGGTATTAGTGGTCAGAGAAAGTATTTCATTTGACGCATATTACTCTTTGCTAATACGGATGTATCGATCACTAAATTATATCTAAATACATTTGTTTGATTTTTAGCCCACTTGTAGTTTGATCCATGGAAGGTCGTCTGTCATTCGTTCGGTCGTCCCGGCGACTTGTACATGAAGTAATTACTAGATTACCAACAGATTTATTCTGACGTTACGGATAATAGCATTTCTTTTTTAGGCTTGGCGGAAGTGAAACATAGGTGAGCTTGGCGAACAAGATTCCCATGCCAGCGATGAACATTCCAGAAGTCAGATGGCAGATGGATCGATAAATACGTAACTGCTCTTGCTCTGCTAACCTGAAGATTTAAGATCATATGCGCGTCAAGGGAATCAGCGGCTTCTGCTACTGTGAGGCGGCCGGAGTAGCTTTCGAGCCTTCGACACCAGTCCAGCTGGAGCAGACGATGCCAGCTTCTTTCTGGGTGACTAGTTCCTCCGTTTTAAATTATAAGATTTTTAAGATTTGTGAAACAAATATGTCTAGATATCTTTTAGTGTGTATATTCGAGTATATCTATACATTAAAAGATATCTAAAAATATTTGCTTCACAAAGTTAAAATATTTTATATTAAAAAATAGAGGGAGTAGTTCTTTTCAAGAGCCTATCCTTCCCGTCCACGACCTGGTGTTACTTTGGTGGATGAGGACCTTGACATTCAAAATGTGTGTCTTGTGTATTTTCTTGCTTGTTTCTGCTTGATGTCTTGTAAGCTGATCGTAGCATTATGTAACCCTAAGCCGTATGGTGCTTTATTAATTTAAAATCAGGCGTTCTTGTCTTTTGTCCCAAAAAAATGATAGCAATAAAAAAAGTCATACGCATCTCTTAGATGCAGAGACCGGGTACCTCCCCTTTTCGAAAAAATGAATTAGTTATGACTAACTTTTGTTTCTGCTTCAAGCAAAAACCCTTATGCTGCACTAACTCCGTGGGCGTCCTCGTGGCCACCGTCCCCGTGAGTGTGTGACCGTTAAGGCCAACGTCAAGGAGCCCATGGGCTGGGTGCTAGAGCTCGCCTATTTGTTTTCGTGCATGTTCTTCGTTTGTTCTTGTGCACAAGGCATGAAAATGGTTAGGTTCTGGTTGTATCTCGTAACCATGATGCTTCTCTGTCTGTAACCATTGAGTACACCACTTCGTAAATAAGATCGCATTTTGTCCATTTGGTAGTTCTTGTCCCCCCTCGAGATCTTGTTCATTCATCGATCTTGGAGGGGTGCGTGTGGCCTTTTCTTGGTAGAAAATGACCTATGGAAAATATCTGTGATGTTACATAATCGTAAAATTGTTGTGCTTGGATTTTTATTTGTGCCACGTTCGTCATATTCTTGAAAAAATAGTGCTTTTTGTGGAAGGGGGAAAACCTGAAAATGGCATTGGATCTTGTATTTGAATTGTCTATTTGTCATTCATTAAATGATGTGTTCTTGTGACCTTGATTGATATCTATCGATATTAATATATTCCCTTTATATAAAAAAACATACTAGGCTCATCTATGTGCACCAACAACTTATGTAAATAAGATAAGAAACTATGTGATAGCAAGATATATATATATATATATATATAGGGTGGGACTATTCTGTAACTGATGATAGAATAATATTCTATACATGTTCTCCCGCCCGATCCAATCTACTATATACTAAAAGCACAATACGGAGGTTTTAAAAGAGAGACACGAGGTTAATCCACATCATCATAATTATTTTAACTGTTAGATCTATAATTTATGGCTAGGATTTACCGAAGTATTGCGTAACATTATGATGGACCTGTCTAACACGTACACATGTTGAGCCCAAGCAAATATTTGTAATCACATGTCAAAAAAAAATTGTAGTCAGCCGGACACCAATATTTGGTGGTACTCTATGGCACGTACAAGGTAAAAATCCAAGAGACAATCGTCCTACTCTATGGCACGTACAAGGTAAAAATCCAAGAGACAATCGTCCTTATCATTTTGAAAAAACGACAGAGATTGCTGGTACTCCGTGGCACGTACAAGGTAAACAGACAATCGTCAATTTGAAAAAAAAAAAGTAACTGATAGTATGTCCAAATCAAAGCCGTCTATGTACAATTTGGAAAATGAGTTAATCATGCTAACCTCAAACGTGTCAATACGTGACTCTATTTTTTTTCTAATTCAAGTCAGATATCCATCGTACCGCTCGACATATGTAAGTTAACATAGTGAATCCAATCTCCAATCCTGTTATAGAAAGAAGAATTTTTAATTTTTAAATTTAATCCTTATGTAAAATAAAATGGTATCTATACTATTGGTTCTCAGTTGGTGAAGACACTTTGCCTCTACATCATTTGATTGCCTAAAATACCCCTAACAAAAAAACTACTTCAATCATGGTTCATGTGCTAATTATAGTATCAATCACAACTAATACAAATTAATACAAAAATCAATGATAATCAATATTCCTTTCGTTTCTAGGAGAAAGACGTATAGGTATTTCTTGATTTGATATTGTGATTTGATACTAATACGTCTTCTAGCGGGATGCTCGTCCAGAAGCGCACCCCGGACTCCGACCCGCCGCCCGGCGGCGCCCCCGTCCCCACCATCTGCGTCAAGGTCAAGTTCGCCGGTGTCACCCACGAGGTCTACGTCAACTCCCAGGTCTCCTTCGGGGAGCTCAAGAAGCTCATGTCCGAGAAGACGGGCCTCCACCCGGAGGAGCAGAAGGTGCTCTACAAGAACCGGGAGCGCGACTCCAAGGAGTTCCTCGACATGGTCGGCGTCAGGGACCGATCCAAGATGACCATGGTCGAGGACCCCGAGGCGCAGGCCAGGAGGCTCATCGAGGAGCGGAGGAATGCCAAGGCGCAAAAGGCCGCCAAGGCCGTCTCGAGGATCAGCCTCGACATCGACAAGCTCGCATCCAAGGTATATGTTGTAGCTTCTTCTTCTTCTTTGCCATCCATATACGGTCTTCTCCATGGTGGGTGGAGCGGTTGAGTTGATTTCGTGTTCGTTCCAGGTGTCGGCGCTGGAGACGATCGTCAACAAGGGCGGGAGGGTGGTGGAGGCCGACGCAGTCGCGCTCACCGAGGCGCTCATAAACGAGCTCGTCAGGCTGGACGCCGACGCCATATACGGTCTTCTCCATGGTGGGTGGAGCGGTTGAGTTGATTTCGTGTTTGTTCCAGGTGTCGGCGCTGGAGACGATCGTCAACAAGGGCGGGAGGGTGGTGCAGGCCGACGTAGTCGCGCTCACCGAGGCGCTCATAAACGAGCTCGTCAGGCTGGACGCCGACGTCAAGGCGCAGCGACGGATCCAGGAGAAGCGCGTGCAGAAGCACGTCGAGCCGTTGGATGCAATCCGCGCCAAGGGGGCCAAGAACAGCAGCAAGGCCGTCGCCCGGCCGACCTCGAGTTTGTGTGGTAGATGATCAACAATGGAATCATCTTGGATCTTGTCAAGGGCGACCCTGTGGTGGTGAAGTTTCTGGAGTCCATAGAGGATTGAGGTATCAGGTATGTTGGCAAGGTTCGCAAAAACACGGTGATAGATTTGTTTTTCGCAAAAGCCATAGCAACGCACATGCATTCAGCTAGTTTCGAATAAAAGAGCATATGTTGTCAGGTTTAGAGTTCTTATCTAAAGACGTCTAGCAAAATTTATCAACCTAAAGGTGGAAATTAACATTTTTGTATATTTTTTTCTAGTAAATCACTGCAACAAGAAATTACTATCAAATAAAAAAATCAGATGGTTTCAGAACAACACTTAAATTCAGAATATGGTGTTACCTCAGATCTTTATTAGTTAGGGGTAATGCAAGAAGATGAGATGACTCAGCACAGTGCTAAACAAAGCGGCAGTGATGGTCTGTTAATCATTACCGCAGTGTCATCTAGATGTGCATGACCAGATCTTGTAAGCTGCAATTCCAAGGTCACAAAGCTAAGCTTGCAGAAAAGAATGTACATACTTCTAGCATGACCGAGCTGATGTAGTTTGAGTAAGGCAAAAATACACAAACACTCAGCCATTGCAAGTATCCTGCAATAGCAGCGGATGGATGCGCGGGCTTTGCGCCCGAAAAGTTGAACGGCGCCGGCGATTAGTAGCAGACAGAGCCGGCGTGACGGTCGTCTCCGACGGACAGGCAGCCGATGGCTGTATACAAACGTGGATTGGCAGCGTGGACCAGTTTGGTGGCGCATGTACTGCTGCTGTCTTGGCCGCCATCCCACTCGGCCACGGCGATCGGATCTCACCGTAATGTTACTCCCTACAATAGGGAGAAGGGGGCGGAGGTGGAACTGGCGACAACGTGGAGCTCTAGGCCGGCAGCAGCAGGGTAGACGGGTCCAGGCGGAATTGTGATAAGGTGCATACAGGCCACGGAGTGCAGGGCCGTCTCCTTTCTTTTTCTTGCTGAACTCATGCCGGGGACGCGAGGGAGACTGCGCTGGGGGCTGCTTGGTCAAATGACGGCGACTTGGTTCGCAGCGGGGAACAACCCCAAAATCGGGCCTGTTTTTGCGGGGGGAACCAAGAAAACGATTTGGGGGTAACATGGAACTAAAGTGTATTTTCAATTGGTTGAAAGCGTATTTGACGGACACGAACCATGTATAGCCCGTTCTATAGCCATTATATATAATAATTAGCTATAAAAATACACAACTTTATAAAAACATGTCTCACATGACACGATAAGTGTTTTTGGCTCCTGGCCTTCAATGATTCCTTCTTTAAAAAAATTAAAAACCATATTTTTATTTTTCAAAAAATATGAAAATAAATCTGGACATAGTCCATGATGTAACCTACAAGCATAAAAAAATTTAATACAAAATTCGTTATATTGTGGGCTACACAAAAATGACAAATTATGGTAATATTTATAGATTTGAAAGCATACATAATAGATCTACACGTTTCTGATTTTTGTGTAGCCCAAAATATAAAGTATTTTGAATATGATTTTGGCACGTTTGTCAGATAAATAGTTGCCTACATCCAAATATATTTTTCACAATTTTTTAAACTTGAAAATATGTATTTTGATTTTTTTTAGGCGAGATCACTGGTGTCCATATGCACCAAATCTCCACTCCAATGACACTCTTATAAATTTCCTAAGAGCACGTGCTGCTAGCTCTTGTATGAGAGTCCACTTGTGTTTTCTCAACTCCAACTAAGCATAAATGTAATATTTAAATCTGTATAGCCAGCTGATTAGGCTCGATTGTACCTGATCTAACATAGATAGTTATCACTGGAATCTCTTTTATTTAATGACATGTCATATCATTATTTTATCTTAAAAAGTATGATGTTAAGTTACTCTCACTAAACTTGTTTTCAACACTATTTTAATGATTTATGATATTTCCCACTAAATTCCATATTTTCATAGAAAACAGAAAGCATTCTTTTGGTGTTTTCACATTTAACCTTCTCGAACCTAATTAATTAGGGGAAAACTGGACATGTGTGTGCACTTGTTTATTGAGTGTCTACTTTTTTTACGAGTGTTATGTGGAGAAAACACTCGGTAAAAGAGAAATAGACGAGTGTACCGTCGTATCCTCATTTATTGCAACTCCTGCAAAATCTCTCCAGCAAAATCAAAAGACGCAACACAACTCAGCCGCTGTCCTTGACCTAGCGGCCATCTCTCCTCCTACTCCACCATAGATTGGTTCCCCTTCCTCCGGTCGGCCTCGCCGGTGTCAGGAGGGGTGGGGAACCCGATCAATGACTGGAGATTTTGATAAAAGTAGCATTTTCATAAAATTAGATTAGGGTTTGGTAGCCATCTTCTTTTGGCCTCTATGTCAATGGAGATGGCATCGCCTATAATAATTGATCTCCGACCCTTTGATCGACGACGAGATCTTCCTCCCAGTGTTAATGGTGGTGTTGGAAGATTAAACTCCTTAGGTATGGTCCTTCAGATCTTGCTTCGCCAGATCAATTTTGGATCTTTTCTCTTAGTCGCCGCGAGGAGAATTATCTTCGCAGTATTTGTCCCGGCTGCTACATCCTCGACAATGGTGATTCGTACCCTCGACTCCCCAGCGACGTCGATCAAGTTGTTCGGTTATTTTTCCCTGATATACTGGTGTTGTACTCTTACCGATGTGGATTGACTACTTCAATGCTGCATGCATGTATGTAGTCTTAGCATTGCGGCTCAAATTAAAATTATGGGAGAACCTTCATTGGTATTTATAGGTTTATGATTTGGTATCTATCTTGGGCTGCCCACAAAAAAGTACAAGATTGTGTCATGGAAGAAGAAAGAATTTGAAGACCTTGAAGACTTGCTAGTTTCTTTTAGAATTTATTTTGTAATCGTTAAAGATAGCTCGTGTATCTCTTGTAGTTGTGATCACTAGATCTCTCTCTCGCTCTCTGATTTCTCTGACAAAACTGAAGAACATGAGACAGAGTGGTTTTTGTGCAGTGTTCAACTCGACTGCATTTTCTGTATTCAGATCCTTTTATTAAAAAGAAGATCATGGCAACTACTCCACTATCTAGGTATGCCATCCCACGCCCGAAGATTGTGCCGATCAGATCCTACAGCTACGGCATGAGACGTAAGAGTCGGTCCATGCAACTAACATATACAAACTAGCTAACTGAAACACAGCTAAGACTGAAACTAACAGAACATGTCACGGACCAGGTCGAACAGGTGACCGATCATCGACATGCTCAGGTTTATTTTGAGCAGCAGATAGCAGGGTTTGATCAACATTTATCCCTCTCAAACTTGCTGCTTGGAAACTATCCTCTGACCTCCAATTCTCTGACGCAGCTCGACAAACTTATTTCGTCCAAGAGACTTTGTCAGAATGTCTGCCAGTTGATCCTCGGTGCCCACATGCTCGACCTCCAGTACTCCATCTTCAACTTGCTGGCGTGTGAAGTAGAACTTGGTGTCGATGTGCTTGCTATGGTCGTGATGCACTGGATTCTTGCAAAGGGCGATGGCGGACTAGTTAAAAAAACACCAACATCCCATCGTGCCTCACCTGCCCGCAGCTTCTTGTCCCCACGACAAAGCAGCACCGGCGACGCCCATCCCCACGCGCCGGCGACCTCACTGCGCCGCCTCCCGGACTTCCCGATCCCCCCGCATCCCGTCCACCCGGCCTTCCCCAGCGCCGCCGCCTGGCTTCCCTGATTCCCAAGGGCGGCCGAAGCCCCGCGCCGCCGCCTGGCTTTCCTGTTTCCCAAGCGGTCAAGCGTAGCCGCCCGGACCCCCAGCGCTGAAAAGCCCCACGCCGTGGCCGCCTGCTGAGCGCCCACGCCGCCGCCTTGATGGCCTCCGCACCGCCGCCTCGCGCACAACCCCACCGCACAACGAGCTCCCGCGACGAGGGAATGTCTCCCGCGCAGACACCGGACTGTCCCCCGCGCACCTGCCCAAAAGGTCCCAGCACCGCTCCTGAAGGAGCCCCGCGCTGCCTCCTGAAGGATCCCCACGCCGAACAAATGTAGTCGCTGCTGACGCTCGCCGCATCGCCGTCGACTGCCTCGCCGCAGCTCCGCCTCTCCGTATGCATACAGCCGGTGGAGTGTGTCCGTGTCTCCGCTTCCTCCCACAGTCTCGGCGCCGGCGAGCTGAACTACTTTGCCGCCGCTGTTGATCTTCTCGTCATTCAGGTCAAGACGCAAAAAAAAGAAGGCCTCCGAGGCAACGCACGCGCGCGGCTCTGTTCTTTATTCAGGTAAATCTATGTAGCCTTGCTAAATCAAACTCTCACCTTGAGATTTCTTTGGATCTTAATCAGCTTCCATGTTTCTCTTTTTTGTGTAGTTGATTCAACTTGATCGATCAACCTCGTGGAGCTGACCAGTAGCAACTTTAGAATATTTTCTGAGTTCATAATATAAATAACTTGTACGTTTCTGTTGGTATGTGCTTTGTTGATTCACTCGAAGTGGATTGGAGAATTTTTACTATCTAGAATCATGGATTGGAGATACACAAGCAGAGCTGTTGCGCTGTTTTTCCTGGTCTTGCCCAGCTGCTGTCGGATGGAGAACCAATGTACGGAGATGAATTACTTCTCTCTGCAGTTTTCTCCTCTTACGTCAGAGGCCTGGGTATTAAAAGGATGTACTTCAGATTAACTTTTTGTGTACTTACCTAAAATTATCTAAATTGAAGTATACGTGTTAAATTTTGGGAAGTACACTAACCCATTAATTGCTTTAGAAAATAATAATATCATATCGAAGTAGAGAAAATAGGAGACTGGAAAGGGAGGTACGAATTTTATTTTTGAAAAGTGCAAAGTTCCCCATAAATTGCATAAAAAATGGAAACATCATCAAAAAAAATGCAGGAAGTACACATAGTGACTACAAGAAGAATACTCGATGATGATATGAAGTATGTATGTTCAACTTGAGAAGTACAAATATTTAGTTTTTGGAAGTGCACCTTTTACATGAAGTGCTAGAAAAATGATAAAATTATCTAAAAGGAAGTACAAAACTATGGGAGTGGGAAGTATATGCAGTAATAACGGAAGTACACAATAGTAAGAACAAAAAGTACGAATACTCAGTTTAGGGAAGTATACGACCCCTCGTAATTTTACATAAAAAATAAGTCATGATGGAAAATACAATATAATAACAAAGGAAAGTACAATATTGTGACAGAAAGAAGTACAACATGATAACAGAGGAAATACAAGAAGATAACGGAGGGAAGTATAATATTATGACGGTGAAACCGAAAGGACAATATTATAATGACCAGAAGTACACAACAGTAAGAACAAAAAGTACGAATACTCAGTTTAGGGAAGTATACGACCCCTTATAATTTTGCATAAAAAAGTCTTGATGAAAAATACAATATGATAACAGAGAGAAGTACAATATTGTGACGGAGAGAAGTACAACATAATAACGGAGAGAAGTACAACGTGATAACGAAGAGAAGTACAATATTATGATGGTGGAACCGAAAGTACACCGTATAATAAAGTTATTGTTGTTTTACTGAAAAGTTCTTGAAACACCGACAGGAAGTACAAACACGTATAACAAAAAGTATGAGATACATATCCTAGGAAGTACGAAAACTCTGTTTTCTCGGGACGGACATATATCATGCAAATCATATCATTTTAAGCTCCAATCGCCTCTATAATAGGCACAAATCATTTGCATGGTATAACAAAACTTTAATTTCAGTACTTTTTGCTTTCCATGATGAATCAAATAGTAAAATTTCTCAATTTCAAATCGTTAACTTGCGAACAATACAAATTATATGACGTTAAAACCATATAAATTATTCTTTAACTGTAAGAAACTTGCAAAAGTATTGGGAATGAAAAAGTTGCGCATTTTCCATAGCTTTCCAACGGTATATCATTTGCACCATTCTGACAAACGGTTTAAAAATTCAAGTCAAATTACCTTGCATCTTTTTTGAATATCTTCGAATTCGTTATTTTTAAAATTATTCAAAAACTGTGCAGAATTTGAAAAAACTTAATACATGAAAAAGTTGCGTCTGCGCCATATCTATCCAACGCCATATTATTTGCATCATTCCGACAAATCGTTGAGAAAATCTGCTCAAATTACAGTCCGCCCGTTTTTGAATAGATCCGAATTTCAGTATTTTCAAAATTGTTCAAAATTCGTGACGAATTTGAGAAAACTTGCAGAGATAACAAAGTTGCGCAATTTCAATAGCTTTCCAATGGCGTATCATATGCATTATTCTGATTTATGGTTTGGAAAATAAGTTAAAAATATGTTTTAGACGTGTTTTTGAATGCTTCCGATTTTCAAAATTAAACTTAAACCATTGAAAATTAGAAAAAAGTTTTAACATGAAAAAGTTGCGGATTTTCCATAGCTTTCCAACGGTATATCATTTGCATAATTCCGAGAAACGATTTACAAATTCAAATAAATAGCTACGTAGATACAAATTAGCAGTTCAAATTTGTAAACGAGCAGTACGATTCTATCATACAAAGTAGTACAAACATGTGTCGTAAGAAGTACAAACATATCTCGTAAGAAGTACAGAATATGTACAGAATATTATTCTGTCATCGATGACAGAATAGTCTCCATCTATATATATATATATATATATATATATATATATATATAGGAAAATATCGACGCGGATTTGCTAGCCGGGTGGCTAGCTATGCACGTCGTGACTGTCGTTGGATTCATGTGCAGCGATTCGTGCATAACGTCTTCGCCGTTACCCAACCGTTAAACTTTTTTGGTTCACGTGGCTCAAGTGGCGTGTTTTGTTTTGTTTTCACTTGGCAGAAGCCGGTTCCCTTTGGACTAGTTGACACCACATCCGCCGCGAGCTATGTTTTGTTTTTTATGGAAAAGCATCTGCTCAGGGCGTGCTGCATGTTTTGTTTTAATTATTTTGAAAAATTCTAGTCTTAATTTCTGAATCTTCCATGGCGTTTAGTTTGAAATTTGAACAGAGTCTGGATAGGGAAAATATCACGTAAGAAATCACATATGTAATCTGGATAGTTAACAGTGTTTGCAGATCCAGATCACACCGGAAAAACCCGATCGAAAAAAAGGATACTGAACTAGTTGGGTACTTAACACAGGAAAATCACATGGGTCTGAATGGGGAACACACTCGCACAATAAAATTAACATCCCACGGTGAAGCAAATCCAGATCAAAAATTTCAAACTTCATTTGAGTGCACGTGGGATCTGGATATGTAAAACACAATGTAAACAAAAATCAACACAGAATCTGGATCGAGAAGACAACAAAATCCAAATCGAAATAAAAGTGAAGCAAATTTAGATCTCGCTAATGCTGCGGCGCACCTGCTAGAGCCAAGAAAAACTACAACTGAAATGAAAGCAGGAGAGAGAGACAATGCTTATCCAAGAGAGAGAAATTGATTCAGGGAAGCAAAAAATCACGGGAAGAGATTGAGAGAAACGTAAAGCAAAGAGAAGGATTTTTCTCCTAGCGATGCATGCGAGACCGCTCCCTGCAGTCCCTCGTCCATCCGCGGCGGAGAAAGCAAAGTTTCCCGCTCAGACGTGTTGCTCTGGGCAGTGCTCCCGTCGATCTCTGGTGCTCGTGATGCTTTCTGGTTCGTGGGTTGATGCGTGGTGAATGACCAGCCCGTTGGGAACCCCAAGAGGAAGGTATGATAAGTATAGTAGCTCGTTTTCCCTCAGTTAGAAACCAAGGTTTATCGTTCTTGGAGAGGAGAGACGGTGACGACTGAAGGTGATGCTTGCTAGTTTGCGACAGCAGCGGACAATTTATATATGGCGCCTCGTCCAAGCTTTGCTTGCTAGCTACAACGTGGAACCTGCACACACACAAACAAATACTTTGCTCCCAACTTACGATGAGGTTGTCAATCTCACCGGTTTGCTTGAAACAAAGGTTATGAGTGTATCGAGTGGAAAACAGTAGAGAATGCAATAAAATAAACAGTGCGAGAAAGTAAACAGGTGATAGCAATATGATGGAAATAGGACCGGGGTCCATGATGCGTGGTGAATGACCAGCCCGTTGGGAACCCCAAGAGGAAGGTATGATGAGTATAGTAGCTCGTTTTCCCTTAGTTAGAAACCAAGGTTTATCGTTCTTGGAGAGGAGAGACGGTGACGACTGAAGGTGATGCCTGCTAGTTTGCGACAGCAGCGGACAATTTATATATGGCACCTCGTCCAAGCTTTGCTTGCTAGCTGCAACGTGGAACCTGCACACACACAAACAAATACTTTGCTCCCAACTTACGATGAGGTTGTCAATCTCACCGGTTTGCTTGAAACAAAGGTTATGAGCGTATCGAGTGGAAAACAGTAGAGAATGCAATAAAATAAACAGTGCGAGAAAGTAAATAGGTGATAGCAATATGATGGAAATAGGACTGGGGTCCACAGTTCACTAGTGGTGTCTCTCCATAGATAAAACATGCTGGGTAAACAAATTACAGTTGGGCAATTGATAGAATAAAGATAAACGTGATATGTCAAGAAGATCACTATGAGATTTACTCTGGGCATTACAACAAAATACATAGACCGCCATCCAACTGCATCTATGACTAATAATCCACTCCCGGGGATATCATCCGAACACCCCAGTAGTATTAAGTTGCGAACAACGGATAATTGCATTAAGCAAAGTGTGTAATGTAAACAAAGCATATGCCCTTGAGCATATGAATGTTGTTTTCTCCCTAGTAGCAACAGCACATCTACCACCTTAGAGGTTTTTGTCACTCCCCCAGGTGAAATAGAGACATGAACCCACTATCGAGCATAAATACCCCCTCTTGGAGTCACTAGCAACTACTCGGCCAAGATAGCTACTAACAACGGAGAGCATGCAAGATCATAGACAACATAGAGATAACAAAAGATATAATTCAGTACAGCAACTTAATCATAAACACCAATATTCATCGGATCCCAACAAACCAACATCATAGAATTACATAACGGTGATCTCAATCATGTAGGGCAGCTCATGAGATCTAAACATGAAGCACATGGTGGAGAAGACGACCATCTAGCTACTGCTATGGACCCATAGTCCAAGGTAGACTACTCACTCATCGCTCCGGAGGCAAGCATGGCGATGAAGAAGACCTCCGGTGGCGATTCCCCTCTCCGGCAGTGACGAGGGTTAACTCGACAAATGTCCTAGATGAAGGACTTAGGATCGGGAAGATAGGGCGTTGGATGAACTCGAAGGTAAAGTTAGTCGAAATAAGTGTGTATCGAAAGTAAACTTGGGTGTTCAACCTGGCTTGCTTTCAATCTGCCCTACACCGTCCCCTCCTGGCCCCTATATATAGGTGGCCAGGTCTCGAGGATCGGATAGGGTCCGATATAGATTACAAATATCGACATACGGTAATAACTCGTATTCGACTATCATTACAATTGGGCCTAGCACAACGGGCCTCAGGGGTACTCAACTAACGGGCTCTATTAGCTATACCCTTGTCAGTAGCCCCTGAGATTCTACCGGAATTATAGATTCAGGTTGAATCTCTAATCTTCAAATCTTCGACTTGATCAATTTCTTCATATCTTCAAATCTTCGACTTGGTCTTTCGACTTATATTTCATGATAATAATTTGCTCGCAAGGGGTTTTGATGATCAAGCCTGACAACTCTGACGGATCAAGAGGTCAGTTAACTGCCGGAACAGATACTTGTCACCTACTTCAAATTCAATCCCCTTGGACTTGAATTCGGGATACCGGTCAAATCCATTCTTTTGCCGCATTTAGGACTTACAAAGAATGAATCCCAGTGGTTCTCAGGGTACCCAGTGCGTCCACCAGGATTTTCTTCGCGTCGTAGACACGGATACATACCAGCAGAGCGCATCCTTGTGCGTATACCAGGCCACACAGGACGGATCCTGGGGTCTTACCTTCGCGACAAATCACGGCATTCGAGTTTTGTTGCGATAACGCAACTCGAGAATCTTATATTCGCAGTCAAATTTTTCGACTGATAAAATCAAAGAATGTCGGATCTTAAATTGATCTTCCTCGCTCCCGATAGGAGTAATCTCTCTTTATTTTGTCGACTTCGTAGTCGAAGTTTTGTATGCTTATCCTTCTTCATCTCCGATAATGATTATCTCGTCTCTATCGGGTGCGCGCTCAGCGCTCCCGATGGGAGTAGCCCCCGAGGCTATGTTTGGCGACTTGTAGTCAAGCATAGGCTCAAAGTTCAGCTCTTCGCTCTTCTCTGGATGTCTTACTATTTTAGCGAGCCCCCGAGTCCAAATCGAGGTTTCCATATCGTGTGATCATAGTCTCCTGTTCTTGTTTTTCTTCGTTGATATTATCGTCTGCTGTACGCAGAATGTAACTCCTGCTGTAAAATATGTTTATGGGCTGTGCTGTAGCACGGGGGCCCAATAACACGTGCTTATAAATAAAGCACCATCTTGTAAAGGTAAAAACGCTAATCAGATATCTTCCTCCACCGCATCGTCTTCTTTTCTTCATCTAGGGTTTTCCGAGGTTTTTCTCTCATGGCAGATGCTGAAGGTTCGCGTCTGAACCTTGGATCCCCGGCGGCGCCACGAGGTCGGGGTCGCCCGCGTGGCAGCAAGAATAAGAGCAATACCACTCTGGCCGCCGCCGGAACTTCATCGGATGCTCCAGCTAAGCGTCGTCCCGGCCGTCCACCTGGTAGCAAGAACAAGCCCAAGGTGACTAGCGCCACTCCAGGTCCTGCTGCTCCTCCTCCTGTTGCTCCTGCCGCTCCCGCTGCTTCTCCTCGAATTTTCTCCTTTTTCTGCATTGCCATGGCGCAGTGCCATGAGATTCAGCGTCTGCCGCTGAATTTTACCAAATTTATGGATGGGCGCGAACTGCGAGAAGCTGTTCTTCGCGAGCAATCTGGCAATGGTATCCCGTATGAGGTGGAGGTGTGGTATGATGGCAATGGCGAGCAGTACTTCAGGGGCGGCTGGCCGCAATTTGCAGAAGACCACGACATCCATCAAGGCTTCTTCATGGCCTTCGACTTCCACATCGGGACGTCGAAGTTTGACGTGAAGATCTACGATGGCACCCAGTGCCAGAAGAAATATGAAGCTGAAGTCTAATTCCATTAGGATATGTAATTTCATTTTATAATGCCTTTCCTGCAATGATATTTGTAATGCATATTCGTACTTTGCGTCGATGCCTTTTGCTAGTACCATGAGAACAAGTCATGTTCTGAGGTATGCTTTCCATGTATCGGGTTCTTTGCGAACCAAAAAATGTAGGAATAATATCGGGTTCTTTTTATGAACCAAGTTCTCTCAGTATTTATCGGGTTGTTTAAACAACCTTATAACGAAAGAAAAACTCCAATCTTGCGATAATGACTCTTTTCGTACGACCCAGGGGTTGAAGCCCCCGAGCGGAGAAGTAACAAATATTTGTAAAATTTCGTCGAGTTCAACCCAAAGAACCCGACCTGTGGCCTCATGTTCTGGGTTCAGAAGGCTAACTCAAATTTATTGATACCACTTATATGCAGTCTACGCGTAAAAACGTCGTAGCTGTTCTGCGTTCCACGGGTTGCTCTCGTCCTTCCCAGTCTTCTTGTCTTGTAGTCGATATGCTCCTCCTGGTATTACTTCGGTGACGATGTAAGGTCCCACCCAAGGGGACTCCAATTTGCCATGGCTGTCTTGCTTGAGTCGCAAAACTAGGTCTCCCACCACGAAGGATCGTGGACGAACTCGACTACTATGATAGTTTCGTAGGCTTTGTTGATACTGCGTAGCCCTTTCTAGTGCTTTATCTCTTGCTTCATCTAGTGCATCGACATCGTCTTGCAATGCTTCTGTCAACGTCGTCTCGTCATATGTTGTCACTCTTGGAGCCTCGTGTGTAACTTCGACTGGAAGCACGGCTTCTGCGCCATGGACCAAGAAAAAAGGAGTTTCTTGAGTTGCTGCATTGGGCGTAGTTCTTAGGCTCCAAAGAACGGAGAGCAATTCTTCTACCCAAGCGCGCTTGGCTTTCTCAAGAGGTGCTAAGAGCCTCTTTTTTATCCCACTACATATTAGGTCATTGGCTTTTTCGACTTGCCCGTTTGTCTTCGGGTGTGCCACAGATGCGAATTTGAGCTTGATTCCCAATCCTTCGCAGTAACTCTTGAATTCCTTTGAGGTAAAATTTGTCCCGTTGTCTGTGATGATGCTGTATGGTACACCAAAACGGAAAACTATTGACTTGATGAAGCTGATTGCTGCTGTAGAATCTTGAGTTGTTACTGGGGCCGCTTCTACCCATTTGGTGAATTTATCGACTGCCACTAGCATGTAAACATGCCCTCCTGGCCAGGATTTGTGCAACTTTCCCACCATATCAAGGCCCCATTGTGCGAAGGGCCAAGATAATGGTATTGTTTGTAGCTCCGCTGCTGGTGCATGCGGTCTAGATGCAAACCTTTGACATGCTTCACACTTTCGAACTATATCTTTTGCGTCCTCGATGGCTGTTAACCAATAGAATCCTGCTCGGAAGGCTTTTGCTTCTATTGCTCTGCTGCTAGCATGATGGCCACATACTCCGCCATGTATGCCTTTTAATATTGCTTGCCCTTCCTGGGGCGTTACACAACGCTGCAAAACGCCGGTGATGCTTCTCTTGTACAATTTCCCCTCCAAGACGACAAACGCTTTCGATCTTCGAGTTATCCTCTTGGCCTCCACTGCATCTTCTGGTAGTTTTTTGTTTATCATGTACGCAAGATACGGCTGCATCCAAGTTTCTTCTATCATCATGA
>QXEO01000482.1:413713-632330 GCA_007115705.1 Dactylis glomerata | reverse complement strand
CTCCGCTGCTGGTGCATGCGGTCTGGATGCAAACCTTTGACACGCTTCACACTTTCGAACTATATCTTTTGCGTCCTCGATGGCTGTTAACCAATAGAATCCTGCTCGGAAGGCTTTTGCTGCTATTGCTCTGCTGCTAGCATGATGGCCACATACTCCGCCATGTATGTCTTTTAATATTGCTTGCCCTTCCTGGGGCGTTACACAACGCTGCAAAACGCCGGTGATGCTTCTCTTGTACAATTTCCCCTCCAAGACGACAAACGCTTTCGATCTTCGAGTTATCCTCTTGGCCTCCACTGCATCTTCTGATAATTTTTTGTTTATCATGTACGCAAGATACGGCTGCATCCAAGTTTCTTCTATCATCATGATCTCCTCTGGTTCTGACGTAGCCCCCGAGCCTGCTGTAGTAGTCGAACTTTTTCCACTTTTTATTGATCTTTCCACTATTTCCTTCCAAAATACTCCGGACGGCACAGGTAAACACTGTGACCCGATATTTGCTAAATTGTCGGCTTCTTCATTGCTGTTCCTGCTTACGTGCGAGACTTCGCATCCATCGAACATTCCTTCTAGATAATGGTACAAATTTTTGTAGGCCATCATGTTGTCATTAATTGTATCACATCTGTTCATGACTTGCTGAACGACGAGGTTGGAATCTCCAAATATTTTTAGGCGAGTTGCTCCACATGCTTTAGCCATCTTCATTCCGTGCAACAAAGCCTCATACTCCGCTTCATTGTTAGAAGCCTGTGGAAAGCTCATCCTTAAGACGTACTTTAATTTGTCTCCATGAGGTGATATCAACACTACTCCTGCGCCTGCGCCTTGGACTCTCTTAGAACCGTCGAAGTACATTGTCCAAGTACTCGATAAATCTGGTGGTCCCGTGCTTTGCAGCTCGAGCCATCTGCTGTAAAATCTGGCAAGACTTGCGACTTGATCGCCTTCCTTTTTTCATAGTGATGTCCATGGGAGATAACTCGATTCCCCACAAAGAGACACGTCCCGTTGCTAGAGGGTTGTTCAATATATTCGATAGTGGCGCTTCATTGACCACTATAATTGGGTGCACCGCAAAATACTGTCTAGTTTACGTGCGGTTGTGAACACACTGTATGCCAACTTCTGATAATGGGGTACCTCTGTTTGGTTGGAGACAGCACTTCACTGATGAAGTATACCGGCTCTGGACGCCATGAGCTTTTCCTTCTTCGCTTCTTTCGACTACTAGAGCTGTACTTACCACCTGATGGGTTGCGGCGATGTACAACAGCAGTTTCTTTCTCTTTTGGTGCGACCAGCACTGGTGGCGTGGAAAGCACTTTTTCAATTGTGCAAACGCTGCGTCTGCTTCTTCTGTCCACTCGAATTTATCGTCTGACTTCTTCATAAGTGCATAAAAAGGAAGCGCCTTCTCCCCTAGTCGAGCGACGAAGCGACTTAGCGCCGCGACACGTCCTGCCAACTTCTGTACGTCGTGGAGTTTCGTGGGTTTCCCCATTGTTAGAATTGCTTGAATCTTCTCTGGATTTGCCTCTATTCCTCGTGCTGATACCAAGAACCCCAAAAGTTGCCCTGCTGACACTTGCATCTTCTTTCTTTTTTTGCTGCTTTTCCTCTTCTGACGACTCGCCGTAGTCGTAGTCTGCGTGATTGTATCTGAACTTCTCCTTGTGACTTGTCGACTTTATCTCTGGGCCTTGTTCCCTGATCTTACCTTCTACTATTCCGAGGCTTCGTATCGCGGCTCGGTGCATATCTTCTCGCGGGTCTCCATGCTTCGGTCTTGTGGCTAGTAAATATGCTTGTGCTGCTGCCAATGCCGCCTCTGGCGTTTTTTGTATCAGGTCATCTTCCTCCTCTTCTAGCTGCGTGGTGGGGCTCCTCGAGTACCCTTCTTCTCTGCCGCGTGCTGTCGCCCCCCTGTTATGTTTTGGATCTCCACGCCTCTCTCTGCTATATTCTGAATCTTCACTATAGTCTTCCCAGTATTCCTCCCTTGATATACTGTTGTTGTCTTGAAACATCATGTCTCTTTCCTCCCTTAGTTTCTTCTTGTGTTGGTATAATGCATACTGATATCCCATTAGAACTTCTCTTCTCGATCCTTCGGGTACTTCTGTACCATAATTAATGGCTGATTTGATCATTCTCCATTCACCAGCCGAGACATGGACTTTCTCTTTTTCCTTTTTGTTGTGACCTTTCACTTTGTCGACTTGCCTGTCGACCTTTTTACTTCCTTCGCTGTTGCTTCCTTCTTCTGCCTCAGTGATGATGACGCATAACTGCTGTACTTTGGAGACGCCGCTGCTTCCTACGGCGAAGTCCTTTATGTTGTTGTGTGTCTAACACGCTTTTTCTTCTGAGTCGAAATTTTCCTGAATTTCGTCGCCTTCTGCGATTGATGCTTTTTCTAAGCTGACCGGCGAGTTTACATCACTGGAAGAGCCTTCTGATGACTCCAATGTTTCCTCCGTTTCATGCTTGCTTGCCGATGGATCTGGTTTCGCCGAATCCGAAAGGCGAGACGGACCCGACGGCCCGATGAGGATGCTCAAACTTCCGATGGTTAGTTCCACATCTTGACTTCCGTCGACTTCTGGACTGCTGTTGGCTAAAAGCGAAAAAGCCGTCGAATTCATGATTCCAACGCCCCTAGTCCCCACGGTCGGCGCCAATTGACGAGGGTTAACTCGACAAATGTCCTAGATGAAGGACTTAGGATCGGGAAGATAGGGCGTTGGATGAACTCGAATGTAAAGTTAGTCGAAATAAGTGTGTATCGAAAGTAAACTTGGGTGTTCAACCTGGCTTGCTTTCAATCTACCCTACACCGTCCCCTCCTGGCCCCTATATATAGGTGGCCAGGTCTCGAGGATCGGGTAGGGTCCGATACAGATTACAAATATCGACATACGGTAATAACTCGTATTCGACTATCATTACAATTGGGCCTAGCACAACGGGCCTCAGGGGTACTCAACTAACAGGCTCTATTAGCTATACCCTTGTCAGGCAGGGTGCCGGGAAGAGCTTCTGGACCCTCCCGATCTTCGGGTCGATGGCGGCGGCGGATCGCTATGTGTTCTGGAAATCTGATCGGGTACTTAGGTTTTTCTCGTTGGGGGGTCTTTATAGGCGAAGGGACGATGTCAGAGGAGGGGCCAGGCGCCCTCACACGGGGCCCGCGCGGCCAGGGGCCTGGCCGCGCCGCCCATGTGTGTGGGGCCCTGGTGGCCCCCTCCTACTTCTCTTCGGATCTCTGGAAGCTTCCGGGTAAAATAAGACTTCAGGAACTTGTTTCGTCCAATTCCGAGAATATTTCCTGTGTATCACTTCTGAAACATAAAAACAGCAAAAAACAGGAAACTGGCACTGTGGCGCTTGTTAATAGGTTAGTTCCGGAAAATGCATAAAAGTGCCACTAAGTGTAACGAAACAATAGGCAAATGGTGTAAAAACAAGCATGGAGCATCAAAAATTATAGATACGTTTGAGACGTATCAAGCGTCCCCAAGCTTAACTCCTGCTCGTCCTCGAGTAGGTAAGTGATAACAAAAGAATAACTTTTGAGGTGACATGCACCTACACAATCTTGATCATATATGTAAGCATTGGTGAGCTGGGATCATAAGAACTTAAAACATGGGCATGAAGATATAATCATGACAATAAGAACTTAGCAACCATGTTGTAAACATGCAAATGAACACAAACAAAAGATCATGATAATGAAACAATGAAAGTCAAACGTGTGTTCAAATCATAAGGAAAAACATACAAATGGTTTTCAGCTTGTCCTTCAAAGAGAGCAAAACATAAATGCATAGGACACCTCAAAGTTTAAGAGGGCGACTAGATACAAATAATTTGAGAACAAGTGAAACCAATCAATATGAGTCAATCAATGAACTTTGGGACAATGCATATCACACTAAGAATGACAACTATGCTCTCTTAATGGTGCATAAAGAAAGAAGGTGGTGACTTAACATAAAAGTAGAAGAAAGGCCCTTCGCAGAGGGAAGCAGTGATTGCAAGTTTTATAACCTTCAAAAATTATGGTACTTACCGGCTTTGAGCTCTCATTGCCCCCATCATAAGCATCTTGAATGGTTAAAGTTAATGCGAGAACAATTATGATGCATATGCTTGACAAATCATAAGTTGAAGACCTCGTGCCCCGTGAATACGAGTACCCAAACCTCATGCTACTTTACTTAGAGTCCCAAGCAAGGCTCTTGTCATTGTAAGTATATGCATATCATTGAGAACCGCCAATGGGGTACCTCCGTGCCCGATGACATGGAACAAGCCCACACCAAAATGACAGGACAAGCAGACAATGAACACCTCGACATCTCTTTTATTTGCCTTTTGTTTAGCTTTTTATTGTGAGATGCGTCGTCGAATGTTCACCATGGGTATGCTGCAAATTTCCACCATGAATTATGCATGGCTTAGATTGGCGGCCCGGCGTTTCCCTAACACATATACAAACTCCATGATCCCTACAAGATTCCCAATTCATTTCACACCGCGGGCATCCATAAACAAAAGATCACGATATCAACTCAAATAAGAAGTGCAATGTTGAAAGCTTGCCCCATGACAGCATGGCTGGGCTAGAATCCAACTTACAACTTGCAAGCATAACAACTCAACATAAGAGACCACGATGTCAAATTTTTAAGAACAGGAAAAATTAAAGTGTGCCTTCCGGTTCGTGAGAGCTTTACTGACCGAATTTCGCATAACACTGGCAAGAGTTTAATTTGAAGAGAAAATAAAAGCAAGTCAAATTTACTTGGAATAGCAAATTGCTAGTAGGTATGTATGGTGGACACTTTGGAAAACTTTGGCTTTTAGGAGTTGGATGCACGAGTAGAGCTCATACTCAGTACAAGGCGAGGGCTAGCAAAAGACTGGGAGCGACCAACTAAGAGAGCAATAATGGCCATAATCATGCAAAGCGACAAAGCGACATTAAAAGAAGCATAAGATGGCATCAAAAGTCAAAAACTAAATGATCATGAAGGCTATTGGCGACTTTGTAAGAGTCTAACTGACAAGGGTATAGTTAATAGAGCCCGTTAGTTGAGTACCCCTGAGGCCCGTTGAGCTAGGCCCAATTGTAATGATAGTCGAATACGAGTTATTACCGTATGTCGATATTGTAATCTGTATCGTACCCTACCTGATCCTCGAGACCTGGCCATCTATATATAGGGGCCAGGAGGGGACGGTGTAGGCCAGACTGAAAGCAAACCAGGTTGAACACCCAAGTTTACTTTCGATACACACCTATTTCGACTAACTTTACCTTCGAGTTCATCCGACGCCCTATCTCCCCGATCCTAAGTCCTTCATCTAGGACATTTGTCGAATTAACCCTCGTCAATTGGCGCCGACCGTGGGGAACTTGGGCGTTGGAATCATGAATTCGACGGCTTTTTCGCTTTTAGCCAACAGCAGTTCAGAAGTCGATGGAAGTCAAGAGGTGGAACTAACCATCGGAAGTCTGAGCATCTTCATCGGGCCGTCGGGTTCGTCCCGTCTTTCGGACCCGACGAAACAAGATCCATCGGCAAGAGAGCCTGAAGCAACAGAAATAATGGAGTATTCCGACGGCTCCTCCAGCGAGGTAAACTCGCCGGTCATCCTAGAAGAAGTACAAAAAGGAAAAGTCGCAGAAGACAACAACGCGAAGGATAACTTCAACGCAGAAATCCAACTCAACGATCTCGTGATCTGTCTCGACGATATCTCAAATAAATCAACAGACACATGGAAAACAGGTTTAGAGCTTTCTGAAGATGACAACTCGATCTTCTCAAGCTTCAATAACAACATTGGTAAACAGTGCCAGGTGCTCGCCATTGTGGGAGACAACTCAGAAGAATTCGATGAAAATAACAACCCAGTGATAAACCCAGCAAATATCGATAGAGGAGCAAATCATCTAGCAGAAGGGCAAACAGTGGAATCCCTCACAGCCAGGGAAAAAATTCGACTATCAGTCGACGAGTGGAAAATAATAAAAGGAGCCGTAGAACACGGCACGCCAATACCATCAAATTCCAGCAAAGACATGCTATTGGGGTATCATTACGCCCTAAGGCAGCAAGCAAAGCAACTAGCAAAGGAGAAGATAGAGATACAAAGAAGGAAAAATTCAGCCATTGCAACTAGCGAAGCTGCTCGTAAAGCACGAAGCGACGCATCATATAGCAACGCAAGGAAAAATCGTCGACACGGCTCAAGGTATGACAACCTCGAGTACTCCGACAGGCAAAGTATCTCGAAAAATCTCGACTCGTCCTTCCTATCGGTCGACGAGCAAGGGAACATCCTACCAAAAACCCCCGAAGCAGCATTAGTAGCAGCACAAGCATATCTGCTCACAACTCGACCAAGTCCAGGAGATCCTAGGGAGCACATGCATAGAGCAGCATTGAACGGACTCAACATGGTAGGCCACAAGCTATCAGCAAAAAGAGAAGAACCACATCATCACAAGGAAGTACACAAAGCAAGATCACCTCGTCGTCACAGCAGTCCTCGACATAGAAGCAGCAAACACCAATCTCGATCGCCGTCACCAAAACAGCATGGTGGAACTCGAAGATCGCGATCCCCAAACGAAAGGCGCGACTATGAAGACGACGAAAAAGAGATGGGGGCATCGTGCTTTACCCGCAGGGTTCGCACCACTCCAGTTCCTAAGGGATTTAAGCTACCTCATGATCAGCAAAAATACGACGGATCACAGGAACCACAATCATGGCTCGCTGATTACCTGCAAGCAGTTCAAATACTAGGAGGAACCAAAGAAACAGCAATGCAAAGTTTGCAACTACACCTCACCGGCGCAGCAAGGTCATGGTTGAGCAAACTAGGGAAAGAATCCATTGGAAGCTGGGAAGACCTCACAAAGCAATTTACAAGCAATTTTAGGTCGACATACAAACGGCCAGCATCAATAGAAGAAGTCAAAGCATGCGTACAGCAACGCGACGAAACACTGCGGGCATACATCCAAAGATGGAGCCTCATTAAAAACTCAGCAGTCGAAGTTTCAGACGAAAGAGCAATAGACGCATTCATCATTGGATTAAGGCGAAGAGACCTAGTCGAAGAGATGGGTAGAATCAAGCCGAAAACAGTGTCAGACCTCATGGACACAGCAAACAGATTTGCAGATGGAGAAGATGCGTGCAACAACAAACGGACACGATCTCCAGAGGACGACAGAAGAAACAGATATGGAAGTCAAAGGAGACGGTCCTGAAACTACGATACCTACGGCTCTCATAGCCAAGTCGCCGCAGGATACAAAGACAACAGTTATCAAGGAAACGATCGCAGAAGCTCGGGATATCGAAGCTATGGAAAAGAGGACTATAAGAAGTTCCCACCAAGAGAATCCAGAGAGTACAACCCATCACCAGAAGATATGCTCAACGGGCCTTGTCATATACACTCAGCGTTCGTCGACGGGAAGCGAGTATCAAGGCACGCAATGAAAGACTGCACAACATTCTTAAAACTACAAGAGGCAGCAATAAACAAACAAACCGAAGCAAGGCGACAAGGATTCGAAGGAAGTAACAACCCGCCGACAAGCCAGCAAGGAAACAACGGAGCCCCTCAAGGACAAGACCAGCAAAACAAGGGACACGACGACGACGAAGGGTACGTCCCATCAAAGGGACACATCACAGCAATGATACAACCTGTGCCCAAGTCAAACAAAGAAGAAAAGAGTATAACTCGACAAGTCAATCTAGCAGTCATGTCGCCTCCACCTGCAACAGAATATCTGCATTGGTCAGAACAACCAATTGAGTTCAATAGAGAGGACCACCCCATAACAGTACCTCGGCCAGGAAACGCGTCTCTGGTACTCAAAGCTCAAATCGGCGCGTACGATGTCGACAGAATATTCATGGACGCAGGAAGTGGGATTAACCTGATATACGCGAAAACACTCAGGGCAATGCACATATCACTGGAGTTCCTGAAACCAACAGATTGCTCCTTCCACGGGATTGTGCCAGGAAGTGCCAACTACCCACTGGGTCGGATAGCACTCAATGTTTGCTTCGGCAACCGACAAAACTACAGGAGAGAAAAACTAGACTTCGAAGTCATGGACTGGCCATCTCAATATCATGCGATCCTCGGACGACCCGCGTTTTCGCGATTCATGGCAGTACCTCACTATACATATTTAGTACTTAAAATGCCAGGACCAAGAGGAATAATTACAGTCAAAGGAAGTTTTGAAGTCTCAGATCTCTGCGACAGGGAGTTCCACAAGATGGCGCAAAACTTCAGCATGATAGCCAACTATGCAGAAAAGGTGAAGAACACGACTACAGAAGGCATCAAGCTACTCAAGGGACGCGTCGCGGAGCCCGAGGCAAAGAAACCACGAGTAGAAATACCAGGAGAAGGCAAAGGCTCAGGAGAAGAAGGGAAAACTGCAACATCGTAAACATACAGAAGAGAAGGACACAGAGGCTATAAAAGCCACGAGTTATACCAGGGGCAATGCCCTCTAGATCCAGAACACAGGTCATAGGCCGGATCTCTTGGGTCACCCCATGTATCTTATATTACAAGTATAAATAAAGATAAATCGTTCCTCATATTCGAGTTTACGAATCTTTCCAAAGGGAAAATGCGGCAAACGCACGACTTACACAATAACGCTTTGAGAATAAACTTTTCGACACAACAGTCGCAAAATAAGATACTCTCGCGTTCCATATACACAAAACATTACAACAACGGGTTGTCAGAATCATCTACGCCTAAAGGGTCCAAATAATGGTACTCGCGAAAAAACGCAGCATCCGCTTCCAGAAGCCTAGCCACGAGTCTCCGAGCAGGCTGCAACGTGTTCTCCATATGTACTCGAAGGCTAGCTCCACCTGGAGCCAAACTTAGGGACATAGTGCTGTAATTCAACCTCGGGTGCCACTTGCGTATCCACCTGAGAGCAAAATTGGCACCTGCCACTAAGTTCAGCTCTATCAGCCTATGAATACGATGACTTGATCTGAAAGTGTCAAGAAGAAGAGGGAAAGTTGCAGGTAAAGGATTACGAGGAAGCATGATGGAGTGCATAGTTGTGAGAGCTCGTCGGCAACCATCAACTGATTCGCCAATATGCTGGGCACGGTCTTGAAGCAATACAATGGTGCTCCGGCGTCGAGGATCAGACCACAAAGTCTCGCAGCCAGTCAACATTCTCTCCAAAGCAGCATTTCGCTCAGCAACTCGACGTTCTTCAGCAGCAAAATCCAAGCAAGTACCTACAACGGCAAAGAGGTCACAAGAGCAGCAGCGCACAAACAATGAAAGAAAGAGTCGAAAGAAAACCCACATCGCAACAGCTCGCAAGCAGACTCGACAATGCCAAGAATAAAGGACTCGCACTCTTCATTATGAACAACCTTCGCCATTAAGCCGGAGACCTTTTCTTCAAGGGAAGAGATTTTCTTCATATAGCCACTGGCTTGGCTAGCCTTTTTAATAGCCATCTGTGCTTGGCATTTGGCCAAGGATAGGCGAGTTTCAAGGTCAGATATCCTCGAAGAATATTCTGCGCATTGATTGCATCGGCTAGGAGTCGACGAAATCTGAGGATCGAATCCATGGGCAGAGGAAGGAGCAGAACCATGAGTCAAAGGATCAGGAACATGTATCGACTACAAAAGAAAAGAAAAGAAAAGAGAAACAATTTCAGAGAGGCAGCATAAAACTTCATACGAAGAGGATATATTTACATAAGAGTACAACCCTATGGCTAAAATTCTCGGGTTACACTTTACATTCAAAAGGAGAAAACTAAAAAGCTACAAAGAAGCTGAGTCTACGCCACCTCAGCATTCTGATCCATGGTAGAAGGGGGCGCGGCAGCTTCCTCGCTAGAAGTCGACGGTGGCACCGGATCTTTCGCCGCTGGAGGTGGTGCAGCAGGCACCGCAGAGGCTGCCGAAGGAGAAATCGTTGTCAACAATGCAGGTGCCAACTTCTTCGCCTTCTCGAAAAACACTTTCATCTGGTCACGGGTGTGGCCATGAGGGGAGCTAACCCTCTCCCAGTCGAAGTCCGCACCGTGCGCAAGGGAAAGTGCAATAGCACCCTCGGCGCCGCGCTTAATGGACAGCCCTTTCAGCTGGAGAGTGGGGTCTTCATCGCTGTCAAAAGACTTGGCGAGTTCAGTCAGGTTGTCCTTTGGGATTGCCATCCTTTTCTTCGGCCACAACCCGGCAAACAGCCGTGACAGAACGCGGCCAGCCAACTCAAAAGTTTCCTGGATAGATATCCAGTTTTCTTCGAGTAGGTTAACCGCATCCATAAGAGGATCATCGTCCGTTTGCAGGGACGACGGAGATACCCCTGTGAATTCTAAGCAATAGAAAAGAAAAGAAGAGACAAGTGTCAATACATACACCAGTGCAACAGGAGACGAAAACAGAAGACAAGTCGAAGAACTTACTTTCGGCAGCAGTAGACATGGTGTGCAGACGCTCTGCCACGGCCTGCTCTCGTTGAGCATTTTCCTTGTTGGCATCAGCTAAAGCCTTTTCCGCTTTCTTCGCCTTGGCAAGCGCAGATTTCTGCGACTTCTCAGCAATGGCCTTAGCAGCGGTCGCAACGTCGTAGGCTTTTTGCGAAGCTTTGAGCTCTGCCTCCAGCGAAGCAATTCGAGCATTGGCGGCTGCTAAAGCAGCTGCATACGAAGTCAACAGGGAATCAGAAAGATAACAAAGGATAAAGTGCAGAAGACAAGTGGTGATTGGACGTCAAAATTATACCTTCGGAAGCTTTTGCAACCTTTAGGTACCCCGCACACTCTGTGCCCAGGGCAATAAATCTCTTCACTAAAGCCTGAGAAAAAGAGGTGTGTAAGAGTAGAAGTACATAAAAGGAGAGAAGGGAAAGAAGAATTACTCACATCATCAGAAGAAACCGTAGATGCGTGAGCTTCCAGAGAAATTTCGGCTTCTTTGGCCTTCTTTGAGCGTCTCGAGTGTCGAGTTTGAGGAACCTTCCTCACGCCGGACCTGGTGGCCCTCGGCGCAACATCTGGTTCGACAGGCTCATCAATCGCCACAGGAGAAGGTGGTGGAGCAGCCGTAGTATATGTTGGTGGCTCTTCGTCATCACTACATAAAAGGTATAAGTTGTAGAAACAAGGCAAGAACAAGGCAATTGAAAAATTCGACTACAATACTTACGATGCAAGCATGTCAAAGTACTCCATATCTTCTGCAAGAGCGGGGGTTTTTCCAGCCGCTGCAGAACTCGATGAAGCAATTTCGTCGACACGTTTCCTTTTCTTGTCGACACCAACATCTTCAGCAAATACAGGAGGAGTCGATGTCGATGAGCTGGTTTCCTCTTCTGAATCTTCGACATCATCTCCGTCCTGACTTTCGTCAGCCTCGGGGGCTTCAGATGCAGGAGAGGCTAGATCAGCCGGAAGGGGCCCTTCCTCTGGAAGAGGGGGACGCGAAACAAGAAATTGGTGACCCTGCATATAAATAAGTAAGCAGAGTGCAAAGTCAAATAATAATGCAAATTGAAACAAGCAAAGTTTGACAAGAAGTGGACGCAAAAGTACATACCTCAGGAAGAGGGTGCACAGAGTCGAAGAAATCAGCGGCTAAAACCGCAACTGCATGTTCCTTTGTGAGCTTGGTGAGATTCCGGACTCGCTTGTCGACATCTTCTTTCGATATCAGGTCTTCAGATATGCGAGTAGGATCTTCCAAGCCAGAGAAACTCCAAAGTTTGGTAAGGCGGTGCTGTAGGGGTTGAACTCGACGTTGAATAAAGAACGCCATGAGTTGCATACCCGATAGAGCACCCCCTTGACCTCCTTTTAGAGATTTGATACGGGAAAGAAGAGGAAGAATTTCTTGTGCTTCCGCATCTGAGGGGAGTGCATCCCATGATGTCAATTTCTTTATCTCTTGGGAAGCATCAAAAGGAGGCATGCCAAATTCATCTTCACGAGAGGATTTGCGGTCCTTGATATAGAACCACTTTGTCCTCCATCCCTGGACAGACGCGGCCATGGAAAATTCAAAGTATTGCGCCTCAGGGCGCACAGAAACGACGGCTCCACCCAGTTCGGGTTTCCTAGCCAAAGAAACATTGGGGCGGAGTCGAAAGATTGATCTCCAGAGAAGGAAGTGGGGCTCAATGCCCAAGAATGACTCGCAGAGAGTCACGAAGCAAGCAATGTGAAGAAGGGAATTTGGTGTGAGCTGATGGAGCTGCACACCATAGACAAACAGTAGCCCACGGAGAAACTCGTGGGCAGAAAGGGACAAACCGCGGAGGAGAAAAGCAAGGAACATTACCCGGTAACCGCTCGGGGGCTTCGGGATCCGCCTAGTACTTGGGAATTGGATGGAATCCTGGGTGGAGATGAGACCGTCCGCCCTGGCTTTCTCCACCTCCTTCTTGGTGATGGTGGAGCGCACCCATTTGGTGGCAGACATCTTGGCCATGGTGCTCTTAACGCCCAGATGTTTCACGCGCATCCAGCACAAAGCACGCTTGGGGGCTTCGCAAGAGAGGAAGAGATAGAGGAGATCAGCAATGGAGGCGGCGGAGGGAACGAGCTGGTAAACAGTACGATTCCCCACTACGTCATTTATATACCTTCTGGGAGAAGGATCGTGGGCTGAGACATGGCGCAAAGATCGGAAACGCCAGCCCACTAACGGTCAAAAATCGTGCAGCCTACTAACGGTCAAAAAATCGTGAAAGTTACAGTGCTACCCATAAAACGGTTTGCACTGATGAAGAGCCACGTCTTCATTGACGTCATCGAATATATATATAAAGGTAAAAGGATGGCGCCGACAAATGCCGAGCTTATAAAAAAGATCATATATGAAGGATTTTTAGTTATAGCCTTGGGGGCTGTTATTTTCAAACATATCGAATGGAGTTCTTCATTGAAGAGGTGAATTCGAACTCGACGACAAGGTGTTCTTGAAAGTATCTCGAATTGAAGAACTTTGGAGTTGAAGTGTTTCGAGTTGAAGTATGATGAGCTACATTATCTCTTGAGCCTATACTCGAAAAAACTCTTCTTTCGACTATAGCCTCGGGGGCTACTCCCATCGGGAGCGCTGAGCGCGCACCCGACGATATTTATTGATTAAGCATTAGAGATTGGAGAAGTATAGAAGTGTTACTCCCATCGGGAGCGAGTTTTATGGTTGTAGAAACCCGAATATTTTCAGTCAAAATTTGACTGCGACATAAAATTCTCGAGTTGTGTTATCGCAACACGACTCGAATGCCGTGACTTGTCACGAAGGTAAGACCCCGGGATCCGTCCTGTGTGGCCTGGTATACGCACATGGATGCGCTCTGCTGGTATGTATCCGTGTCTACGACATGAAGAAAATCCTGGTGGACGCACTGGGTACCCTGAGAACCACTGGGATTCATTCTTTGTAAGTCCTAAATGCGGCAAAAGAGTGGGTTTGACCGGTATCCCGAATTCAAGTCCAAGGGGATTGAATTTGAAGTAGGTGACAAGTATCTGTTCCGGCAGTTAACTGACCTCTTGATCTGTCAGAGTTGTCAGGCTTGTTCATCAAAACCCCTTGCGAAAGAATATCATGGAAATAAGTCGCAAAGACCATGTCGAAGATTTGAAGATAAGAAGAAGTCGAAGAATTGATCAAGTCGAAGATTTAAAGATTAGAGATTCAACCTGAATCTGCAATTCTGGTAGAATCTCAGGGGCTACTGACAAGGGTATAGTTAATAGAGCCCGTTAGTTGAGTACCCCTGAGGCCCGTTGAGCTAGGCCCAATTGTAATGATAGTCGAATACGAGTTATTACCGTATGTCGATATTGTAATCTGTATCGTACCCTACCTGATCCTCGAGACCTGGCCATCTATATATAGGGGCCAGGAGGGGACGGTGTAGGCCAGATTGAAAGCAAGCCAGGTTGAACACCCAAGTTTACTTTCGATACACACCTATTTCGACTAACTTTACCTTCGAGTTCATCCGACGCCCTATCTCCCCGATCCTAAGTCCTTCATCTAGGACATTTGTCGAGTTAACCCTCGTCACTAACATTTGTGAGCATGCGCCAAGTCAACCCAAATAAAGCATCAAGGAGAAAACCAAAATAATGCTTCCATACAATAAAAACAACGCATGATTTTTTCAAAGGCTCATTAAGCAATCTCAGTTATTTGAGACAAGTCATGCTACAGCAAAACCACTAAGCATACTATCAAAAAGACATCAAGCATGACATGAAAAAGCCTAAGCCGCAGTCTACACAAGCTCCTTCTTGTACCACTATTTTGCATAAAGCTTTTTCTCTTTTCCAACACCATTTGAAATTTTTTATAAACACCTCTTTTGATAAAAACCAATAAAGATCAGAGGCAAAAATACACCTTGATGAAAAGATATGACAAGGTCTGAATGCAAATCGAGGCGAAAACGAAAACCAAAAGCAGCAGCAGAAAAAGTAGAACGCTCGATGAACGATAAGAGTGAAAACTAGAGCGTTCTTTGCAAATGAAAACGAGTACATCTCCTCCAAAGAAAATTTGTTGGGGTCCAACCATTTATTGCAGCAAACAAACAAACTAAACCAACTAAGAAAACTAAAACAACTGACGCTCCAAGAAAAACACATAGTGCATGAAGCAATAAAAATATAGTGTTTTGAAAGGTGACCTGATTTTTGCCGATGAAGAAGGGGTGCCTCGGGGGCATCCCCAAGCTTTGACGCTTGTACTTCTTGGATATTTCTTGGGGTGATGCATGGGCATCCCCAAGCTTGAGCTTTTGTCTATTCTTCAACTCATCTCATCATTCTCCAATCCCTACACTTGAAAACTTCCTTCATACAAAACTAAACACAATTCTATTAGCAACATTAGTGTAAGCATAAAATATATTCAACCTCTTTTAGCTTCAGGTTTCAACTCAAAACCACCACATATAAAGTAAATACTACTGTAGCAACTTCCCAAAAGGTTCCATGATCAAAAGAACTCAAAAGAAAGCGATAAAGTGGCAAACACAATTATTGGCAGAAATCTGTCAAAACTGAACAGCTGACAAAGGTCGAATTTTTGAAAGGTTTTCTGTTGCTCAAATCAAAAAGTGTTCAACTAACAAAAGTTTGGATAAAACCTGGGGCATATGCACAAGAAATCTCAGGTCCAAAAGATAAACAGAGAATTTATACGAATTTTTACGGTGCAGCACCGAAAACAGTTTCAGGACAGCAACATCCCCAAATCTTTACCTCGCTCAAATTAGAGGCTTCTCTTGGCACAAAAACGAAATAAACAAGATAAGGAGCGGTCATTACAGTAGTAATGACTTCCAAGACTCAAATAAAAGAAAAAGTACTGAAAAGAAAACATTGGGTTATCTCCCAAGAGTGCTTTTCTTTAACGTCTTTGAGCTAGGCGCAGATAATTGCGAAGATGCTCACATAAGAAATATGAATGGAAGCCAAAAAGAGCATCAAGGAGCAAATATAAAACATATTTAAGTCTAACCCACTTCCTATGCATAGTAATCTTGTAAGAAAATAAATCAAGGAAGCACATAGTCACAAGTATGGGTAGATAAAATAAGAACAACTTTGGAACTTTCAATATAAAGAGAGGTGTTTTAGTAACATGAGAATTCCAACAACCATATTTTCCTCTCTCATAATAATTTTCAGTAGCATCATGAACAAACTCAACAATATAAATGTTACACTCATCCTCCTTTCTTAAGCATGGAGGGCTATCAAATAAGGTATTAGTTAAAGAGTTACTCTTATTGGGAGGTAGACATGGGTAGCTCCATTCTTCCTCCTCTTGATTATCACTCTCCTCCTCTTTTTCGTCCAATGAGCTTCCAGTTTCAGCAATTTCTTCTTCCATGGGCTCCTTCAAGGCATTAGTCTCTTCCGTTGGAGAGCATCTATTAAGATATTTAAGAATATAGCCATTTTCTTCCTTGTAATTATCAAAGCAAAATGTAAGTATATCATAAACCTCATATTTATAAGGTGCATCATCAGTATTTTCAAGCAAATAAGCAAGTTCGAATGCACCCTTCCAAGCAATAAATTCTTCAATTTGTTCCACATCATAAAAGTCATAATTTCCATTAATATAAGAAGATATGGTAACATCATCATTATACTCACATTGAAAAGGGAGGTGTTTATACCTCCTACAGCAACAAGATTCATCAAAGAAATAAGTAACAAGTAGAGCACACATTTCTAGCAATGATATATAATCTATTGATTTGTTCCCATAAGTGTTTCCCTTTCTGTGACAAGCGGTGTTCATCATAATAATTTTGCTGCTCTTCCGTGAACCCACCTTGCCAAAAAGATTTAGTTTCAAAGAAATCAACCATTGATAGAAAGCATGATAAAGCAAGACAAGTAAAAACAACTACCAAGGATTCTATTTTTTTTTGGGTTTTTGATATAAAACGATGCAGGTAAAATAAATAAAGTAAAGCAAAACAATAACAAAGTAAAGGATGTGTGTGTGAAAAACTCCCCTCGCAGAAGTCTTCTCTTCCTCCCCGGCAACGGCGCCAGAAAAAGAGCTTGATGCGTGGTGAATGACCAGCCCGTTGGGAACCCCAAGAGGAAGGTATGATGAGTATAGTAGCTCATTTTCCCTCAGTTAGAAACCAAGGTTTATCGTTCTTGGAGAGGAGAGACGGTGACGACTGAAGGTGATGCCTGCTAGTTTGCGACAGCAGCGGACAATTTATATATGGCGCCTCGTCCAAGCTTTGCTTGCTAGCTGCAACGTGGAACCTGCACACACACAAACAAATACTTTGCTCCCAACTTACGATGAGGTTGTCAATCTCACCGGTTTGCTTGAAACAAAGGTTATGAGCGTATCGAGTGGAAAACAGTAGAGAATGCAATAAAATAAACAGTGCGAGAAAGTAAACAGGTGATAGCAATATGATGGAAATAGGACCGGGGTCCACAGTTCACTAGTGGTGTCTCTCCATAGATAAAACATGCTGGGTAAACAAATTACAGTTGGGCAATTGATAGAATAAAGATAAACGTGATATGTCAAGAAGATCACTATGAGATTTACTCTGGGCATTACAACAAAATACATAGACCGCCACCCAACTGCATCTATGACTAATAATCCACTCCCGGGGATATCATCCGAACACCCCAGTAGTATTAAGTTGCGAACAACAGATAATTGCATTAAGCAAAGTGTGTAATGTAAACAAAGCATATGCCCTTGAGCATATGAATGTTGTTTTCTCCCTAGTAGCAACAGCACATCTACCACCTTAGAGGTTTCTGTCACTCCCCCAGGTGAAATAGAGACATGAACCCACTATCGAGCATAAATACCCCCTCTTGGAGTCACTAGCAACTACTCGGCCAAGATAGCTACTAACAACGGAGAGCATGCAAGATCATAAACAACATAGAGATAACAAAAGATATAATTCAGTACAGCAACTTAATCATAAACACCAATATTCATCGGATCCCAACAAACCAACATCATAGAATTACATAACGGTGATCTCAATCATGTAGGGCAGCTCAAGAGATCTAAACATGAAGCACATGGTGGAGAAGACAACCATCTAGCTACTGCTATGGACCCATAATCCAAGGTAGACTACTCACTCATCGCTCCGGAGGCAAGCATGGCGATGAAGAAGACCTCCGGTGGCGATTCCCCTCTCCGGTAGGGTGCCGGGAAGAGCTTCTGGACCCTCCCGATCTTCGGGTCGACGGCGGCGGCGGATCGCGATGTGTTCTGGAAATCTGATCGGGTACTTAGGTTTTTCTCGTGGGGGGTCTTTATAGGCGAAGGGACGATGTCAGAGGAGGGGCCAGGCGCCCTCACACGGGGCCCGCGCGGCCAGGGGCCTGGCCGCGCCGCCCCTGTGTGTGGGGCCCTGGTGGCCCCCCTCCTACTTCTCTTCGGATCTCTGGAAGCTTCCGGGTAAAATAAGACTTCAGGAACTTGTTTCGTCCAATTCCGAGAATATTTCCTGTGTATCACTTCTGAAACACAAAAACAGCAGAAAACAGGAAACTGGCACTGTGGCGCTTGTTAATAGGTTAGTTCCGGAAAATGCATAAAAGTGCCACTAAGTGTAACGAAACAATAGGCAAATGGTGTAAAAACAAGCATGGAGCATCAAAAATTATAGATACGTTTGAGACGTATCAGTCCACAGTTCACTAGTGGTGTCTCTCCATAGATAAAACATGCTGGGTAAACAAATTACAGTTGGGCAATTGATAGAATAAAGATAAACGTGATATGTCAAGAAGATCACTATGAGATTTACTCTGGGCATTACAACAAAATACATAGACCGCCATCCAACTGCATCTATGACTAATAATCCACTCCCGGGGATATCATCCGAACACCCCAGTAATATTAAGTTGCGAACAACAGATAATTGCATTAAGCAAAGTGTGTAATGTAAACAAAGCATATGCCCTTGAGCATATGAATGTTGTTTTCTCCCTAGTAGCAACAGCACATCTACCACCTTAGAGGTTTCTGTCACTCCCCCAGGTGAAATAGAGACATGAACCCACTATCGAGCATAAATACCCCCTCTTGGAGTCACTAGCAACTACTCGGCCAAGATAGCTACTAACAACAGAGAGCATGCAAGATCATAAACAACATAGAGATAACAAAAGATATAATTCAGTACAGCAACTTAATCATAAACACCAATATTCATCGGATCCCAACAAACCAACATCATAGAATTACATAACGGTGATCTCAATCATGTAGGGCAGCTCATGAGATCTAAACATGAAGCACATGGTGGAGAAGACAACCATCTAGCTACTTCTATGGACCCATAGTCCAAGGTAGACTACTCACTCATTGCTCCGGAGGCAAGCATGGCAATGAAGAAGACCTCCGGTGGCGATTCCCCTCTCCGGCAGGGTGCCGGGAAGAGCTTCTGGACCCTCCCGATCTTCGGGTCGACGGCGGCGGCGGATCGCGATGTGTTCTGGAAATCTGATCGGGTCCTTAGGTTTTTTCCGTCGGGGGGTCTTTATAGGCGAAGGGACGATGTCAGAGGAGGGGCCAGACGCCCTCACACGGGGCCCGCGCGGCCAGGGGCCTGGCCGCGCCGCCCCTGTGTGTGGGGCCCTGGTGGCCCCCCTCCTACTTCTCTTCGGATCTCTGGAAGCTTCCGGGTAAAATAAGACTTCAGGAACTTGTTTCGTCCAATTCCGAGAATATTTCCTGTGTATCACTTCTGAAACACAAAAATAGCAGAAAACAGGAAACTGGCACTGTGGCGCTTGTTAATAGGTTAGTTCCAGAAAATGCATAAAAGTGCCACTAAGTGTAACGAAACAATAGGCAAATGGTGTAAAAACAAGCATGGAGCATCAAAAATTATAGATACGTTTGAGACATATCAAGCATCCCCAAGCTTAACTCCTGCTCGTCCTCGAGTAGGTAAGTGATAACAAAAGAATAATTTTTGAGGTGACATGCACCTACACAATCTTGATCACATATGTAAGCATTGTGAGCTGGGATCATAAGAACTTAAAACATGGGCATGAAGATATAATCATGACAATAAGAACTTAGCAACCATGTTGTAAACATGCAAATGAACACAAACAAAAGATCATGAAAATGAAACAATGAAAGTCAAACGTGTGTTCAAATCATAAGGAAAAACATACAAATGGTTTTCAGCTTGTCCTTCAAAGAGAGCAAAACATAAATGCATAGGACGCCTTCAAGTTTAAGAGGGCGACTAGATACAAATAATTTAAGAACAAGTGAAACCAATCAATATGAGTCAATCAATGAACTTTGGGACAATGCATATCACACTAAGAATGACAACTATGCTCTCTTAATGGTGCATAAAGAAAGAAGGTGGTGACTCAACATAAAAGTAGAAGAAAGGCCCTTCGCAGAGGGAAGCAGTGATTGCAAGTTTTATAACCTTCAAAAATTATGGTACTTACCGGCTTTGAGCTCTCATTGCCCCCATCATAAGCATCTTGAATGGTTAAAGTTAATGCGAGAACAATTATGATGCATATACAAACTCCATGATCCCTACAAGATTCCCAATTCATTTCACACCGCGGGCATCCATAAACAAAAGATCACGATATCAACTCAAATAAGAAGTGCAATGTTGAAAGCTTGCCCCATGACAGCATGGATGGGCTAGAATACAACTTACAACTTGCAAGCATAACAACTCAACATAAGAGACCACAATGTCAAATTTTTAAGAACAGGAAAAAGTAAAGTGTGCCTTCCGGTTCGTGAGAGCTTTACTGACCGAATTTCGCATAACACTGGTAAGAGTTTAATTTGAAGAGAAAATAAAAGCAAGTCAAATTTACTTGGAATAGCAAATTGCTAGTAGGTATGTATGGTGGAAACTTTGGAAAACTTTGGCTTTTAGGAGTTGGATGAACGAGTAGAGCTCATACTCAGTACAAGGCGGGGGCTAGCAAAAGACTGGGAGCGACCAACTAAGAGAGCAATAATGGCCATAATCATGCAAAGCGACAAAGCGACATTAAAAGAAGCATACGATGACATCAAAAGTCAAAAACTAAATGATCATGAAGGCTATTGGCGACTTTGTAGGAGTCTAACATGTGTGAGCATGCGCCAAGTCAACCCAAATAAAGCATCAAGGAGAAAACCAAAATAATGCTTCCATACAATAAAAACAACGCATGATTTTTTCAAAGGCTTATTAAGCAATCTCAGTTATTTGAGACAAGTCATGCTACAGCAAAACCACTAAGCATACTATCAAAAAGACATCAAGCATGACATGAAAAAGCCTAAGCCGCAGTCTACACAAGCTCCTTCTTGTACACCTATTTTGCACAAAGCTTTTTCTCTTTTCCAACACCATTTGAAATTTTTATAAACACCTCTTTTGATGAAAACCAATAAAGATCAGAGGCAAAAATACACCTTGATGAAAAGATATGACAAGGTCTGAACGCAAATCAAGGTGAAAACAAAAACCAAAAGCAGCAGCAGAAAAGGTAGAACGCTCGATGTACGATAAGAGTGAAAACTAGAGCGTTCTTTGCAAATGAAAACGAGTACATCTCCTCCAAAGAAAATTTGTTGGGGTCCAACCATTTATTGCAGCAAACAAACAAACTAAACCAACTAAGAAAACTAAAACAACTGACGCTCCAAGAAAAACACATAGTGCATGAAGCAATAAAAATATAGTGTTTTGAAAGGTGACCTGATTTTTGCCGATGAAGAAGGGGTGCCTCGGGGGCATCCCCAAGCTTTGACGCTTGTACTTCTTGGATATTTCTTGGGGTGATGCATGGGCATCCCCAAGCTTGAGCTTTTGTCCATTCTTCAACTCATCTCATCATTCTCCAATCCCTACACTTGAAAACTTCCTTCATACAAAACTAAACACAATTCTATTAGCAACATTAGTGTAAGCATAAAATATATTCAACCTCTTTTAGCTTCAGGTTTCAACTCAAAACCACCACATATAAAGTAAATACTACTGTAGCAACTTCCCAAAAGGTTCCATGATCAAAAGAACTCAAGAGAAAGCGATAAAGTGGCAAACACAATTATTGGCAGAAATCTGTCAAAACTGAATAGCTGACAAAAGTCGAATTTTTGAAAGGTTTTCTGTTGCTCAAATCAAAAAGTGTTCAACTAACAAAAGTTTGGATAAAACCGGGGGCATATGCACAAGAAATCGCAGGTCCAAAAGATAAACAGAGAATTTATACGAATTTTTACGGTGCAGCACCGAAAACAGTTTCAGGACAGCAACATCCCCAAATCTTTACCTCGCTCAAATTAGAGGCTTCTCTTGGCACAAAAACGAAGTAAACAAGATAAGGAGCGGTCATTACAGTAGTAATGACTTCCAAGACTCAAATAAAAGAAAAAATACTGAAAAGAAAACATTGGGTTATCTCCCAAGAGTGCTTTTCTTTAACGCCTTTGAGCTAGGCGCTGAAAATTGTGAATCAAGTAACATCAAATGATGAAGCATCAAGCTCATAATTTGCTCTAAGAATAGAGTCAAAAAGTAATTTATTTATTTTCCTAGGGAAGTGTTCCATACCTTTCTTAAGTGGGAATTGATATTTGATAGTGCCTTCCCTCATATCAATGATAGCACCTACAGTTCGAAGAAAGGGTCTTCCCAAAATAATAGGACATGAAGCATGGCATTCAATGTCCATAACAAGAAAATCAACGGGAACAAGGTTATTGTTAACCACAATAAGAACATCATTAATCCTTCCCAAAGGTTTCTTCTTAGCGACATCAGCAATAGGAACATCAAAATAACACTTTTCAAGCGGTGGCAAATCAAGCATGTCATAAATCTTTCTAGGCATGATAGAAATACTAGCACCTAGATCACATAAAGCATGGCAATCATAACCATTAACATGCATATCAATGATGGGTTCCCAACCATCTTCTAACTTCTTGGGAACAGAAGCTTTTTGCTTCAACTTTTCATCCCTAATTTTTATGAGAGCAATGGTAATATGCTTAGTAAAAGCAATATTTAAAGAACTAGCATTGGGAGTCAAAGCAAGCTTTTGCAAGAACAAAATAACTTCAGATATATTGCAGCTATCAACATCAAAATCATTAAAAGAAGTAGAGCTATCATCTCCCACATTCTGAAAAATTTCAGCACTCTTTTGAGAAAAAGTTTTGGCAGTTTTAAGCTTTTTAACATAAGGAGTGGGAGTTTTCTCTGTACCAATCAAAGTAAGAGGATTGCTATCAGTAGGAGCAACATCATTAGAGGTAGTAATGGTACATACCTTCATCTCTCTAGCCATCTCATCTTCTCTTTCCCACCTGGCATGCAATTCCGCTAACAATCTAATATTTTCATCAATTCCAACTTGAATAGCATTAGCGGTAGCAAAAACATTGTTCTCTTTCACATCATTAGGCAACACTTTTAATTTTAGAAGTTCAACATCATGAGCAAGGCTATCAACTTTAGAAGCAAGAATATCAATTTTGCCTAACTTTTCCTCAACAGACTTATTAAAAGCAGTTTGCTTACCGATGAAGTCCTTGAGCATTACCTCAAGCTCAGAGGGCGCGGCCCTAGTGTTGTTGTAGGAATTACCATAAGAGTTACCATAACCATTACCATTGGTAGAAGGATACGGCCTATAATTGTTACTAGCAAAATTGTTCCTATAAGCATTATTGTTAAAATTATTGTTTCTAATGAAATTCACATCAACTTGCTCTTCTTGAGCAACCAGAGAAGCCAAAGGAACATTATTAGGATCAACATGAGTCCTATCATTAGCAAGCATAGCCATAATGGTATCAATCTTATCACTCAAGGAAGAGGTTTCCTCAACAGAATTTACCTTCTTACCTTGTGGAGCTCTCTCGGTGTGCCATTCGGAATAATTTACCATCATGTTGTCGAGTAACTTTGATGCGGCGCCTAAGGTAAGGGTCATAAAAGTGCCTCCAGCAGCTGAATCAAGTAGGTTCCTTGAAGAAAAATTCAGTCCTGCATAAAAAGTTTGGATAATCATCCAAGTAGTCAGTCCATGAGTGGGGCAATTCTTTATCATAGATTTCATTCTTTCCCAAGCCTGAGCAACATGTTCATTATCAAACTGAGTAAACTTCATAATATTGCTGCGCAAAGCTATAATCTTAGCAGGAGGATAGTATCTACCAATAAAAGCATCCTTACACTTAGCCCATGAATCAATACTATTCTTAGTCAAAGACAGCAACCAATCTTTAGCTTTTCCTCTCAAAGAAAAAGGAAACAACTTGAGCTTAATAATATCACTATCAACATCCTTATATTTTTGCATCTCACATAGCTCAACAAAATTGTTGAGATGAGCTGCAGCATCTTCAGTACTAGCACCAGAAAATTGCTCTTTCATAACAACGTTCAATAAAGCAGGCTTAATCTCATAAAAGTTTGCAGCAGTAGCAGGTGGTGCAATAGGAGTGCAGATAAAATCACCATTGTTTGTGCTAGTAAAGTCACACAACTTGGTGTTTTCAGGATTGGCCATTTCAGCAAAACGAAAGTAAACAAGTAAAAACAGCTACCAAGGATTCTAATTTTTTTGGGTTTTTGATATATAGCAATGCAGGTAAAATAAATAAAGTAAAGCAAAACAATAACAAAGTAAAGGATGTGTGTGCGAAAAACTCCCCTCGCAGAAGTCTTCTCTTCCTCCCCGGCAACGGCGCCAGAAAAAGAGCTTGATGCGTGGTGAATGACCAGCCCGTTGGGAACCCCAAGAGGAAGGTATGATGAGTATAGTAGCTCGTTTTCCCTCAGTTAGAAACCAACGTTTATCGTTCATGGAGAGGAGAGACGGTGACGACTGAAGGTGATGCTTGCTAGTTTGCGACAGCAGCGGTCAATTTATATATGGCGCCTCGTCCAAGCTTTGCTTGCTAGCTGCAACGTGGAACCTGCACACACACAAACAAATACTTTGCTCCCAACTTACGATGAGGTTGTCAATCTCACCGGTTTGCTTGAAACAAAGGTTATGAGTGTATCGAGTGGAAAACAGTAGAGAATGCAATAAAATAAACAGTGCGAGAAAGTAAACAGGTGATAGCAATATGATGGAAATAGGACCGGGGTCCATGATGCGTGGTGAATGACCAGCCCGTTGGGAACCCCAAGAGGAAGGTATGATGAGTATAGTAGCTCGTTTTCCCTCAGTTAGAAACCAAGGTTTATCGTTCTTGGAGAGGAGAGACGGTGACGACTGAAGGTGATGCCTGCTAGTTTGCGACAGCAGCGGACAATTTATATATGGCACCTCGTCCAAGCTTTGCTTGCTAGCTGCAACGTGAAACCTGCACACACACAAACAAATACTTTGCTCCCAACTTACGATGAGGTTGTCAATCTCACCGGTTTGCTTGAAACAAAGGTTATGAGCGTATCGAGTGGAAAACAGTAGAGAATGCAATAAAATAAACAGTGCGAGAAAGTAAACAGGTGATAGCAATATGATGGAAATAGGACCGGGGTCCACAGTTCACTAGTGGTGTCTCTCCATAGATAAAACATGCTGGGTAAACAAATTACAGTTGGGCAATTGATAGAATAAAGATAAACGTGATATGTCAAGAAGATCACTATGAGATTTACTCTGGGCATTACAACAAAATACATAGACCGCCATCCAACTGCATCTATGACTAATAATCCACTCCCGGGGATATCATCCGAACACCCCAGTAGTATTAAGTTGCGAACAACAGATAATTGCATTAAGCAAAGTGTGTAATGTAAACAAAGCATATGCCCTTGAGCATATGAATGTTGTTTTCTCCCTAGTAGCAACAACACATCTACCACCTTAGAGGTTTCTGTCACTCCCCTAGGTGAAATAGAGACATGAACCCACTATCGAGCATAAATACCCCCTCTTGGAGTCACTAGCAACTACTCGGCCAAGATAGCTACTAACAACGGAGAGCATGCAAGATCATAAACAACATAGAGATAACAAAAGATATAATTCAGTACAGCAACTTAATCATAAACACCAATATTCATCGGATCCCAACAAACCAACATCATAGAATTACATAACGGTGATCTCAATCATGTAGGGCAGCTCATGAGATCTAAACATGAAGCACATGGTGGAGAAGACAACCATCTAGCTACTGCTATGGACCCATAATCCAAGGTAGACTACTCACTCATCGCTCCGGAGGCAAGCATGGCGATGAAGAAGACCTCCGGTGGCGATTCCCCTCTCCGGCAGGGTGCCGAGAAGAGCTTCTGGACCCTCCCGATCTTCGGGTCGACGGCGGCGGCGGATCGCGATGTGTTCTGGAAATCTGATCGGGTCCTTAGGTTTTTTCCGTCGGGGGGTCTTTATAGGCGAAGGGACGATGTCAGAGGAGGGGCCAGGCGCCCTCACACGGGGCCCGCGCGGCCAGGGGCCTGGCCGCGCCGCCCCTGTGTGTGGAGCCCTGGTGGCCCCCCTCCTACTTCTCTTCGGATCTCTGGAAGCTTCCGGGTAAAATAAGACTTCAGGAACTTGTTTCGTCCAATTCCGATAATATTTCCTATGTATCACTTCTGAAACACAAAAACAGCAGAAAACAGGAAACTGGCACTGTGGCGCTTGTTAATAGGTTAGTTCCGGAAAATGCATAAAAGTGCCACTAAGTGTAACGAAACAATAGGCAAATGGTGTAAAAACAAGCATGGAGCATCAAAAATTATAGATACGTTTGAGACGTATCATGGGTCGTGGCTCCGGAGGTGAGGCGACCTAGCAGTCAGGGCGGCAACGACCTAGGGTCTATGCCGGACGCTGGCGGGAGACACTACGTGCGGCCAGCGGCTGGGGACTGCACACGGCTGGCGGCGGCCAGGGATTCCAGCGAAGGCGGAGAAGAAAGGTGTGGAGGGATTTTGCTGTGGGGAAAGGGAGATGTGGGGGACCGGAGGGGTTCGGTTTTGGGGATAAAAAAGATCAGTCCGTACAGTGACGAGGGAAGCGCAGAGGGGCCTGCGGATGGGGGCGGTGGGGTTTGGTGAGGGGAACGGAATATAACGGTGTTAGTTTAGATCTAAGGTGGAAAATAACCTATAGATGATCCAAGGGCTAAACCTATATTTATATTTATATTTATATATGCAAAATAGTCTCCTACCATGGGTGATAGCTATGCACCCGCTTATAGCCTTTAGATCAAACTATAGAGCATTTCTCACCGCATATCAACTTAATGGCGTTAGTAAAGCCACTTCCCACCCATTCTCCACCACCGCCGGGTCAGACCCCCACCTGCACCGAGGAAAGCACCCACCGAACCCAACCCAGGCCCAGACCCCCACCCGCACGCCCCACTCCCTCTTCAGCAAACCACCACCCGCTGACCCGCACTGCTCCCTGCCCGCGTCAGCCGCCATTGCCCAGCCCCCCGGTCCGGCCATCTCCCCCGTCGGCCGCTCCTCACCCTCTGCCTTTCTCAGCTTGACCAGCAAGCACCACCAGAGATCCCCGCCGTTCTCTACGCCAGAGAACTGATCCAAGGCGCTCACCGCCGGATCTACTGTGTACGGCGGAAACTCGCGCCGCCCCAGGGGCATCACACCACCAGCTCGTGAGACCACCCGTTCGCCGTCCTGCTCGAGGTCGTGCATCCCCCACCCCTGTCTTGCTCCAGGTCGCATGACCCCATATCGTCGTTGTCAAGGTAGATGATGGCACTGCTGTCTGCCACCGAAGCATTGTGGAACTAGTTGGTCATCAAATGGGGGCTGCTGCTGCTGCCGCTGCTGCTCGTTTACACTCTTAACGCTATATGTCTTATTAAAAGCTATTCTATGATATAACCTATTCAATTTAAAAATTTAAGTGTTTTGTGTATCGTTGTTGCATCTTTGGTAAGGATTCTAGAAAATGTGTCTTCAGTAGCAAAAATTTCAAATACCCAGTGCACCTCCCTCGTAAATGGTACCCAGTGCTCCTGTTGGCGGACCTTCTCTACAACCCGACGTATGCGCCAAAGTTCCTTAACTGGGACTACATATGGCACAAATCGTCCGTCTCTGTCAAACACAATCTTATGTTCACTGCTGTACACTTGCTCGGATCGTCGCGTCGGTCGTCATGCGTCGCAACAGAGCCGCTGCCAGCCATCACGTCACTGTCCGCCGGTCGACGGCCACCCACCACCGTATTCAGTCGCAGCATTCACGCCGGCGAGCCGTTGGAGTTGTTGGACCTCCCGAGCCAACCCATCCCGACCGAAACGCCACACGTGCCGCGCGACCACGTAACCCCGCACGCTGACGTGTGGGTCAAGACGACACGCGCCCCCACGTGGCAGCCTCGTCACTGCCTCACGGGCTTCTCCTCCCTCCCTCACGCAGCGGCAGCAGAGCAAGCCCCAACGCCTCGAGTCCCTCCCTCGTCGACCGAGGGACAGACAGAGCCCCGAAAAGCAGAACAAAAAGTTGGAAAAAAGTACAGGAGGTGTGGAAAAAGTCCCTGAAGTTTCCAGGTATTTACGTTTTTACCGCCTATGGCTAGGCAGCAGCGCCACCCCATCCCCGAGAGAGAGGATGACAAGAACAGACACGGCACGCGCGGGGCACCACTGACACGGTCCACCCCACACCCCCTGCCTCCTGCCCATCCGCTCTGCGTGTTACACGCCTCACCCAGGGTCGCTGACACGCGGGCCAGCGGGCAAGGTAGGGCCGGGAGGTCAGTGGGCCGGCGGTAGACGCGGCGGGCCTGGGGTTAAACCCCCTCCGAGCCCTGAGCCGAGCAGAGGTCTCTCGCCCGCTTGCTGCCGCGCCTCGGGACGAGCACCAGCAAAGGAGTACTATTCTTTAGATCCACTCGCCCCACGCCCACACTCCGCTCTGCTCCGCCTCCTGGTCCGGCAACAATGGGGTGCGCGCAGTCGCGGATCGAGAACGAGGAGGCGGTGGCGCGATGCAAGGAGCGTCGCCAGCACATGAAGGCGGCCGTGGCGGCGCGGAACGCGTTCGCCGCCGCGCACTCCGCGTACGCCTTCTCGCTGCGCGACACGGGCGCCGCGCTCAACGAGTTCGCGCAAGGGGAGGGGGTCCCGCCGCCGCCCCAGCCCTCTTCCGCCGCCGCGGCGGCGGCGGAACCCAAGCCCGGCAGGCCCTCCTCCGGCGCGGCCGCTTCGGTGGCGGCGGCGGTGGAGGAGGAAATGCCGCCGCCGCTGCCCCCCATCGACACCCTCCCGCCGCCCCCGCCACTCCCCGAGTTCTCGCCGTCGCCGGGGAAGATCCACCGCTCCATGAGCATGCCCATGCCGCCCAAGGCCGAGGCCAGGGGCCCCGTCGCCATGCGCCACAGCGACTCGATTCGGGAGGAGGACGAGGACCTCGACGAAGAAGCCGAGGACGAGGACGCGCATCTCGACGACCGGCGCCGCCGCCTGCGCCAGCGCCACCAGGCGCAGCCCCCGCCCCGGCCCGCCTCCCCTCCCCCTCCCGAAACACCCGTGACCCCGCAGCCGCCCCCTCCGCCCCCGCTCAACCCCAAGTCAAACGGAGGAGTCGACACGTGGGACTACTTCTTCTCCATGGAGGAGGGGATGGCGTCCTCCCTCGCCCCCGAGGACGACGAGATCGTCCCGGAGCCGGAGGACGACAAGTACGTGCCCGCCTCCCCCCCGCGCCCGCCCTCCCCTCCACCTCCCGCACCAACCCCAGCCCCGCCGCCACAACACTCCTACGACTACCCCGACGACGAGGACGAGCCCCGCACGCCGGAGATGGTCACGCCGCCGCCGTCGCTCCCGCCGAAGCACCCTTCCAAGAAGAAGAAGGGCAAGGGGAAAGGGAAGGGGAAAAACAAGGAGGTGCACCACCAGCACACGGAGTCCGCCCCGGCGGTCACGGTGGTCGGTGGGGGCTGGGGGAAGGCCGGCAAGGTCGCCCCCGCCGAGGTGCCGCGCGTGGATCTCATGAAGGTGCTCGCGGAGATCGACGACAGGTTCCTCAAGGCGTCGGAGAGCGCGGGGGAGGTGTCCGCTCTGCTGGAGGCCAACAGGATGCACTACCACTCCAATTTCGCAAACAGCCCCGCGGGTCAGTACCCTTGATTCTCCTTCCTTGCTGCTTAAGTGGTCGGTTTTCTGCTTCTTGTTGTGATTATTACATTTGATCTCTTGTGGTGATGGCGATGGCGATGGTGATGTGATGGATTCCTTGGTAGGGAGAGAGGTCCAAATCAAATGCTTGTAGCTACAGAAGTAGATTGAGCTGTCCATGTCCACACCCACTACCCATTCTCCCAGCTAAACATGCCGATAGCTGCAAGCAAGCTATCTTTATTTTTTTTAACAGGATAAAGTGGTTCTCGGTACAAATTATAGGTTTGTATGGCATGATTGTTTATTTTGACTCTATACATTATGGATATAACTTTCTGAATTGTGCTTATGTGGGTCAAATGCTCCTGTTCGTTTACACTCTTAACGCTATATGTCTTATTAAAAGCTATTCTATGATATAACCTATTCAATTTAAAAATTTAAGTGTTTTGTGTATCGTTGTTGCATCTTTGGTAAGGATTCTAGAAAATGTGTCTTCAGTAGCAAAAATTTCAAATAGACAGGCAAGTGAAGAACTGCTAGAAATTAACAACCGAGAAGGCAATGAGAGTGATGCAGGGATTTGGACTTTTCCTTATACAATGCTCAAGAAAGACTGGTCTTTGTTCTGTCTTGATCTGTCTTTCCATTTCATATCCAGTATTATGTATGTTTAGTAGTGAATATCAGATGAAAAAGTTTCAGATGTATTATCTCTGAAGAATCATGAGAGTATGGGATGGACCATTTTGTCTTACGCTTAACATGTCAAATTTGTAATTTTTAATCACGGGGATTGAAAAACTGTCAAACATTCCATTGGCAATTTAGCATGCAAACATCCAGAACTCAGGACTATTGGTTTAAACCTGTTCAAATGTACATGTTATTGTGTTAATGATGTATATTTCCTTAGTAATCTGCATGAGTGTTGATCACTATTAGGTTCCCATGTTTGAAGGACCCTCTGTTTGCCCTCTATTAGGTTTACACGAGCTGGGCAGACAGAAATTTTTCTCTGTTCATGGAACACAATAATTAGGTCCTGTTGATGCCAATATCTTACGAATATCGCCTTGTGTTACATTAGGAGCATACCATTGGTTGATGTTAGCTGATGCTTTCTTGTTTTTCCCTTTACATCTAATATAAGCAACTACATTAGAGATCCTAATCTACCATTTATATGTAGTGTTCCTTCAGTCCCAGTGCCAAAACTGTATGTACACAAACATGAAAATTCTGACAAGAGCTAGAGATTGTGGAAGTAGTTGGTTGCTAAGCAAAAAAAATCATATCACTCTGAAATGTGATCTGCTGCCATTGGGTTTTGTCTTCTCTCCGCTGAACAGAGCGTTGCCTAGCCTGCAATGTGCCCTTGCCACCATAGTCGTTGCCCTTGACCTTGCTACCATGCTGTCGTAACATCCAAATTGAGCCCCATTGGACTGTTCATTGGACTCATCCGAGTGTAACAAGCAAGGGTTGGCTACATCCTACAGCCACGTACAGTGGTGCAAATAGTGAAAAGTGAGAGGATGTCGATGGGAAATGGGGATCTATGTGAAATAATTCGTGAGTTGGATGCTGAGGAATTGCTAGGAGTAGAATAAATATCAGTACGAGTTAATCTTTTGGTTAGAGAGGTGGTTTTTATCTGCTTCGGAGAGAGCTATTCAAGCACTGACCAAGTGAGCTGTTAATATAAATGTGACCTAAGCGAGAGACAATAAGGAAAAGAAATCTGATGTTCTAAATTATGACACCACTGTCGCTAGAATAGACTAAACTAGGTGGCATTGTATGCAGGTTTCAAAATATTTCTGTGCTCATCAGCTCATTTCTGTTAGATGCTGATTAATTTCTTCAAAATGCTATTGAATGAGAGTACTTAAATCGCTTCAATGCAATGCACATAATTTCGTTTGATTAACAGTAACATTGTTAGCCCTGTCCATTCTTGGTATGCCATGTGCCTTTAGGTTACTTTGCCTATTGGAAGTCATTCTAACGTGACAAACTTTTCTGCAATATCTTGTCTGCAATTATGAAAACGATTTTAATAAATATTTGTTGAACTTGTTTTTAATTGTGATTACAATATTTGACAGGGAAACATATTGATCATTCTGATAGAGTGATGAAAATAATAACATGGAATAGATCCTTCAGCGGCATGCAAAATGGTGATGATGGGAAGGATGATTTTGAAAATGATCCATCGGAGACTCTGGCAACTGTCGTAGATAAAATTTTAGCCTGGGAGAAAAAGCTGTATGATGAAGTGAAGGTGCATCTCATTCCTGTAGTCCATCATTACTGTCTTTTCCTAATTACTGATTTGAACTTAGATACTCTGAACTTCTAATAAGTTTATGATGATTCTACATTTCTACTGAAAGAAAACACTCTTGTAAGCTGAGATGATTCTTGTTATCTTGTTTCTTAAGAGACAAAAAACTACCACGTTCTGCATCAAATAAAAACACAATATTCCACATGAACTATACATAATTATCTAAAAGAACTACTAGTAATATACATAATTCTCTCTGTTATTGTCTGCATAACTAGATGGTACTCCGTTCATTACCTATTAGTTTTTTTCAACTACACGCATTTCAGTGTGTAAGTTAACTTATTTCGGTCCATATCTAGCCCACTTTGAAATATCTAAAAGATCTTATAATAGTGAACAGAGGTAGTAGTTTTTTTTAAAGAAAAGATATTCTGATTTTTGTTCTTTACTCTATACCAGAGCAGGAAATAGATAAACCAGAGATGTTGACCTCTTGGCAGTGTGCTGATTTTTTTGTAGTCTTCATTTGCCAAGTTACCAAGTACAAACATATTTTGGGGGAGCACTGATCATGTTATTAACTTATTATATACTGGTGGGGCATTGAAACTATTTTTACATGCCTATTGAGTCATAAAAAACTTCTTGAAAATGTTATTATATAGTCATAGGCTCATAACACATAGGGCATTAAGCAACTGTAGTAAAGAAAAATTTAAGGCAACTTTTAATTTTCTGCCTCAACTCTCAACATGAACAAAACAATAGGTTCAATGCAAGTGCACATGTGTTTAATATTCTGAGATTTATGTACACCCTCTGTTCCGAATTATAAGAAGTTCTGACATTTTTCTAAATCACATGTATATTTAAACACAACAAATTTGGCAATAACAGCACAACGTAGTTGGCAATAACCTTGCAGTTGTGCGAGAAATATTTTCTGAATAAAAGCAGGCTTGAACTGCAAATTAGCTAAAGATTAACTAAGTACTGCATTAATTCACATTGTTCATGTTCATGTTGAATTCTGTTCCCTTTTCTTACCTGCTACCCTCTGATACAGTATATGTTTTAATTGCACAGGCTGGTGAGATTATGAAGCTTGAGTATCAGCGGAAGGTTGCTTTGTTAAATAGACAAAAGAAAAACAATGCTACTGTTGATGTTCTGGAGAAAACTAAAGCTGCTGTAACCCATTTGCATACAAGATACATAGTTGATATGCAATCAATGGATTCAACAGTGTCAGAGATTCAGCATCTCCGTGATAATCAACTTTATCAAAAACTTTTGGATCTTGCTGACAGGTAATTAATGAATAATGCTTCTTTGCCGCGCATCAGGATGCTACTGTCTTTTCAGATGTGCATTTAGAACCCTAATGGATTGTTCGACTAACTTGCCACCTTATTAATTCTGCTATACTGCTTCATGCATAGTTGAAAAGTGCACCTAAAGGCTGTTCTCTTCTATAACCTTTCCATATTCAGTACTACAGTCAGTGAGTATAGTTGATCTATAGCTCGTGCATCAACAGTATTTTCCTGTTTAGTATGGTTATAGTAGCTGTCATCACACTATCACAGACCACTGATTTTATTTTGTTTATTTTCTTGTAATTAGCTGAATAACGAGATCTGGTTACACACAATAGGAAAGTCTACAATCTTGATTTGGTGCTGTCTTTTCAGGATGGCAAAGATGTGGGAAGACATGCACATGCATCATGCAAACCAGCTGAAAACTGTGTTGGATCTCAAGTCAGCTGACATTTCTGATTCCAATATCGAAACAAGTGCACATCACCACAGCCACACGCGCCAGCTGCGTGATATTGTAGAGAAGTGGAACGTAAATTTTAGTGACCTCATGAGCTATCAAAAGGAGTACATAAATGCTCTCTACAGCTGGTTAAAATTGAACCTTATACCTATAGAGAGCAGCTTAAAGGAGAAAGTAGCATCGCCACCAAGGATGCAGCAACCTCCTGTTAAAGCTCTTCTCCAATCATGGAATGAGCAACTAGCCAAGCTACCCGATGATCTTGCAAGACATGCCATCATTAGCTTTCGCGCAGTCCTGGACACCATATTAAGTGTCCAAGATGAGGAGTTGAAACAGAAGGAGAGCTGTAACCAACTTCACAAGGAATATGTGCGAAAAGCTCGGGCATTTGAGGACTGGTATCACAAGCATGCACAGCGCAAAACTTTTGATGACCCAGAGAGCGGTGAGGGGAACAGCCAAAAGGATGCAATTTCAGAGAAGAGATTTGCTGTAGAGAGCCTGAAGAGCAAGCTGGACGATGAGGTTGAAGTCCATAACAAGCTGTCGAAGCAAGTCAGGGAGAAATCTCTTTCGATCCTGAAAGCACACCTGCCGGAGCTGTTCCGTGCCCTGACCGACTTCTCTAATGCGTCTTTTGATATGCACTCGAGGCTAAGATTGATGTCTCTCATGCAGGATCAGGGTAGTCATAACTAGATCAAGAACATGTACATGAGTTAGGCTGCTTGCTAAAATCCCCTCAAATTGTTGTAACGCTTGTATTTTCTCCCTAGCATTTTTTGCAGTATGTGTAGTAGTTCTTCAGATAAGAACATAGCCGTTTTGTTATTTGAATTCTGAAGGAAATTAATATTTTAGTTCGAAATAGCATCTCAATGGGTTCATTTCATTTTCTGAACCAGACCAAGACTGGCATAGTGCTAGCCCGGCCCAAATGAACCTGGCTATTATGATTTTCTAAAGTTTGTAAGTGCATGCGTGCGTGCTGATAACAAGAAGTCTCTTTGAACCCCATTCCGCAACATTCTGAAAAGGCAGAGATAGGCAAGCACCGTCATTTTTTTTTGACAAGGAGCGATTATATTAAAATTAAAAAGTAATCTAAACTACCTATCTAAATCTGAACTATAAGATTACAATCAAACTGGTCCGTGTCTGCAAAATATGCTTTCAACCAATTAATAATACGCTTTCTTTCTTTTAAGACCCAAAATGTTATTTTATGTTTGATGGCTCCCGCATTGAACCGGCAGTTTCTTCCCTGTCTCCACGCCGCTCTCAGCCTACTCCCCAGGTAGATCTCCACTCCTGGTCTTTCTCGGTAACCCTAGAGTCCGCTGCATCGCGTGCGTGCACGACTTGCACCGCCAGCCGACCTAGACTTGCCGGCTGATAGCTCTACTAGACCTCTCATCGATACCGGATCAGCAGCAACCGCATCCAACTTCAGAATGACTTCATGTCACTGGATTTGCAATTGAACTGGTCCATATCTGTAAAATACGCTTTTAACCAACTAATAGTATGCTTCCTTTGTTGTACCTTTTAAGACCTAAAACGTTATCTTATGTTTGACGGCTCCCACACCGAACCGGCAGTTTCTTTTCCGTCCCCACGCAGCAGCCTACTCTCTAGGTAGATCATCTCCAGCCGTTGGCGCTCCCCACGGCCAAATCCGGTGCTAAATAGCAACGGATTGGACGAAACTTTGGCATGGGGAGCGCCGAACTTCTAGCCGGCTTCCCAGATAGACGTCCGGAGATCGATGTTTTTGGCTTATTTTTACAAATAAACGTTACAGTTCGGCGAATTTGATAAAGTTTGCCAATATTTGGCTTATTTTTACAAATAAACGTTACAGTTCAACAAAACAAGCAAATAATTTGACAAGTTTTCAAACAAATCAAATGGAAACTAGTTGGTGTTGCCTCGAAGCCTCCGTATGTGCTCCACCAGATCATCCTGCAGTAGTTGATGCATTGTGGAGTCTCGAATCTCCTGACGCATAGCGATGAACGCAACCTGCGATGTCGGCACCTGGTGATTAGGCTATGCAAGAGGACCCTCTCTCTCATATGGTGCAACTTGTTCGCTCAGAGGAACCGGATACTTTCACTCATTCTCAATAATCATGTTGTGTAAGCACACACAATAGTTCATCACCTCCCACATCTGATCTTTGGACCAACTCAAAGAGGGGAACTGGACTACAGCAAATCTCTGCTGGAGGACAACAAATACACGCTCGACGTCCTTTCGACAACCTTTTTGTGCCTTGAAAAACTCCACCTCCTTCGGGAGGATGGGGCTTGAGATAGTCTTCACAAATGTAGCCCACTTTGAATAGATACCGTATGAAAGATAGTATCCCTTGTTGTAGTGCGGCCATTGATCACAAAGTCAACCGGGGGAGCATGACCGTCAACAAGCTTGGAGAAGACGTTGATGTCGTTGTTAGATCCCGGCATACCAAAGAAGGAGTGCCAAATCCAGAGATCATGGGTAGCCACTGCCTCAAGTATCACAGTGCAGCCTTTTTTGTGACCCTTGTACATTCCTGATACGTTCAAAACGTATCTACTTTCTCGAACACTTTTACTATTGTTTCTCCTCTAATTTGTGTGTTTTGAATACAACTAACACGAACTAACGCTGTTTTCAGCAGAATTGCTCTGGTGTCTCGTTTTTGTGCAGAAATCCGACTTTCAGGAAAAATCCCGGAAAATACTACAAAAATTATATTTTGCCAGAAGACCCACGGAGCCAGAAGGAGAGACGAAGGGGGGCAGCGGCCTGGGCTCACCACCAGGGGGCGCGGCCCAGCCCTGGCCGCGCCCACCTATGGTGAGGCCGCCTCGGCCGTCGCCTCGACCCCTCCTTCCGCCTACATATACCCTCTGACCTAAAAACAACGGGGGTTCGACGTTTTTCCCAGATAGACTTCCGCTGCGCCGCCGCCATCAGAAACCGCGATTCGGAACCAGAAACTCCGTTCTGGCACCCTGCCGGGACGGGGATTTGGAGGAGATCTTCATCGCCATCATCACCGACGTCTCTCCATCAACCATCCATGACTCCCCCATCCATGTGTGAGCAATTCCCGCTGTAGGCGAAGGGGATGGTAAGGATTGGATGAGATCATTCATGTAATTTGCTATGAGATTGTTAGGGCATAGTGCCTAGTATCTTTTATTAGTGCTTATGACATTGTTGCAACTTGTTGTGCTTCATTCTTGTCACTTTGGGCCTGAGTGCCATGATTTTAGATCTGAACATGTTATTATTTTTATGATGATACTTGTTGTTTATGGTCTTACCTACAAGTTGTATACACATATTTTTGTCCGGAACCCGAGGCCCCAAAGTGACAGAAATTGGGATAACCGGAGGGGATAGCTATGATGTGAGGATCACATGTGTTCACCAAGTGTTAATGCTTTGCTCCGGTACTTTATTAAAAGGAGTACCTTAATTAGCAGTAGTTTCCCTTGAGGCCCTGCTGCAACAGGCTGGTAGGACAAAAGATGTCGTGCAAGTTTCTCATTGCGAGCACGTACGACTATATATGGAACACATGCCTATGATTGTTAGTACTAGGATGCTTTATCATTATTTATCTGCAATGCCCATGTCTCACTGATTTCATGAATTATCTTATCCATGCAACGCCCGTACATCCATCCCTATGCCTACAGTATTCCTTCCTGCTGTTTACTATTGCTACTATTACTGCTTTTATTTTACTACTGCTGTTATTGTTTCACTATTATCACCATTATAAAACTGTTGCTACTGATAAACCGCTGCGAGCAAGTCTGTTTCCAGGTGCAGCTGAATTGACAACTCATCTGTTAAGGCTTATAAATATTCTTTGGCTCCCCTTGTGTCGAATCAATAAATTTGGGTTTTACTTCCCTCTAAGACTATTGCGATCCCCTATACTTGTGGATCATCAAGACTATTTTCTCGCACCGTTGCCGGGGAGCATAGCTTTATTTATAAGTTCACTTGGAATTCATATTGTTCGCTGCAATCCTTTCATCATGGGTAAACCTCGTGATGGAAAAGTTCCTATATTGCCATCCACTACAAGAAGAGGTACGACTTTGAACACTTCTGTTGCTCTTGATTCACCATCTGTTATGAGTAAGTTGCTTACACCACCACACGCACACGCTACTGCTACTACTTCTGCTGAGTTTGAAAATGCCACTGATAGTTTAGATGATGCTTCTACTGTTCTTGATGAGAGTGGTTCGCTAGGTTCCTTTTTAGATGCTACAATTGCTAGAGCTAAGATGGGAAACACCACTGTTACACCTGTTAGTTCACCTGAGTCTAGGGAATGTCCTAGTGATGATTTTGATGATGCTTATATTGAGCTTGATGATGATTTTACTGCTGAAGCTCGTGCTACTCGTGATGCTAAAGCTTTTAAGGAACTTCTAGCAAGACGTGCTGTTAGATATAAATTGTCTCCCGATCCTAAGTTTGCTGCTTCTTCCATAGATATTAGAGACAAGGATTATGATTTCTCTTTAGATTTATCTTACATATCTATTGTTGAGAAAGAGCCTTTTTGTGGTACTGAGAATGAAAGTGCTATGGAGCACATGAATGAGCTTTCTACTTTGAGTAATTTGTTTTCTGATGATATTAAGCTTCGCACTTACTTTGTTGCTAAGATTTTTCCTTTCTCGTTGAAAGATGTAGCTAAAACTTGGTTTAATAGCTTGTCTCCTGGATCTATTCATAGTCCTATTGCTTTGGTTAATGCTTTCTTTCAGAAATATTTTCCTGCTAGTGCTCAACATGCTGCTGTGTGCAGAAAATCTTTGACTTTGAACAGGGAAAAGGAGAGATATTGCCTGAATCTTGGACAAGGTTTTGTTCTTTAATTAGAGCTTTTCCTAAAGAGCCATTGCCTAAAAATGAACTCCTTGATATATTTTATAATGGACTAACTGATGAATCTAAGTCATATCTGGATAGTTGTGCTGGTTGTGTTTTCAGGGAAAGAACTCCGGCTGAAGCTGAAGAATTAATGGCTAAAATAAGCCGGAATCATGATGATTGGTCTCTAGTTGAGCCAACACCAGCACCAACACCTGCACCAGTCATAGTGCCGACACCGAGGAAGAGAGGAATGATTGAATTAAATGATGAAGTTATAAAGGAAGCCAAGAAATCTCTTAAGGAGAAAGGTATTAAGGCCGAAGATGTGAAGAATTTACCTCCTATAGAAGAATTATGTAAGCCAATCCCTCACTCATCTACTATTGAGGTACATTCTATCCAATGCTTTGATGATAGAGATATTCCTTACTCTAAACCTCCTGATCAATGCTTAGACGAGTTGGATAATTTTATTGTTAAGCAAGATAATTTTAATAGAATGGTGCAGAATCATTTGTTGGAAAATTCCAGAGCTATTAACAAGTTGCAGGATATTGTGGAGAGAACCTCCAATGATGTGAAGATACTGGTTAAACATTTTCAAATGGTTCAGACTCAAATTGGTCAGCTTACCAAGGTGCAAAAAGACTTGCTAGTTAATGCCGCAAGAGAAAAACAAACATGTGAAATACGCACAAGAGGCGGTGCTACCACTCAAGACCCCTTATATCCTGAAGGACATCCTAAGAGGATCGAGCAAGATTCTCAACGCACTTCAAGAGATGATATTCCTTCCAAGAAGAAGAAAAAGAAGAAGCATAAAACAACTGCAGAATCCTCTGAAGCAGGTAAAGATCCTAATAGTGTTTCTATTTCTGATGCTGAAACTGAACCAGGTGATGCTTCCGATAAAGAAGAAGTGGAAGCAGAACCAGAAAAGATTGATAAGAATGCAAAATACACCAAAGAAGACTTCATTGCCAATAAGCATGGTAATGAGAGAGAACCTTGGGTACAGAAACCAATGCCTTTTCCTGGTAAGAAACACAAGTCCAAGGAAGAAGAACATTACAACAGGTTTTGTGAATGGATGAAACCTTTATTTTTGCAATTTCCTTTGACTGATGCTATTAGAATGCCTCCTTATGCAAAGTATATGAAAGATATTGTTACTAACAAAAGGAAGATTCCTAATGAGGAAATTTCCACTCTACTTGCTAATTATTCTTTTGATGGTAAAGTTTCGGAGAAGCTTGGAGATCCAGGTATACCAACTATTCCTTGCTCCATTAAAAATAACTATGTTAGAACTGCTTTATGTGATTTGGGAGCTGGAGTTAGTGTCATGCCTTTTTCTCTTTATAAGAGACTTGATCTAGAAAAATTGGTATCAACTGATATATCTTTGCAGATGGCTGATAAGTCTACTACTATTCCTATTGGTATATGTGAAAATGTTCCTATTCAAGTTGCTAATAGTTGTTTGATATTAACTGACTTTGTTGTGTTGGAAATGCCTGAAGATGATAATATGTCTATTATTCTTGGAAGACCTTTTCTAAACACTGCAGGTGCTGTTATTAATTGCAATCAAGGAAAAGTAACTTTTAATGTCAATGACAAAGAGTATACGGTCTATTTTCCCAAGAAGATTGATAGAAAGAACTCTCTAAATTCAATCAAGAATGTTGATACCATTCGAGTTGGTCAAATTATTTGTTCAGAGCGAAAGCCCAAAGAAGAATATAAAATTGTTATGATTGGGACTATGCCTATCAAGGTCAAGGTAACATAAGCACATAGTGAAATGCAATTTTTTTGCCTCATATAAAGTTAGTTTGGTAACAAGACTTGATCAACCTTGTTAACAAAGTGATTTTATATGAACGAAACTTTGTTTTCACCGCATTTACTTTACCTCACTTATATTTACTTGTTCATTTATTTTTGTTCCCTTTGTTAGTTACATGATTAGAGTATCTTAGAGCTGCTGCATAATTGGTTTTGATTTGCTTTCTATCGCTCCACTGTTGTTTTCTCGAGTTTTATTCTCTTATCATTTTTCTGAAAAATCCTCGAAAATAAAGTTTCTCAAAAAATTCCAGAAAAATCTTTTTAAATTTTTATGTCAAAAATGGGGTAGAGAGGCACCTGGGAGACCTCAGGGGGACCTGCCACGCCACCTCACCACCAGGGGGCGCGGCCCAGCCCTGGCTGCGCCCACCTATGGTGAGGGGGGCCCCCTGGCCTCTCACTTATCTCTTCCTCCCCAGCTCTTTCTCTCTCCCGAAAACAACGACACACCTGCTCAAACTCGAGTTCTTGCTGCTCTTCATCTCGATTTTTCGATCTCCTTTCTCAGCCCATCATTGTTGCTGAGATTTGGAGCATTTGTTCTCTGGTATGTGACTCCTCCGATTGTCCAAGTAGAATTTTGTTTAGTAGAGTATTTCTTGAGTATTTTAGCTCTATAGGTGACAGGTGAAATGAGTTTGCATGCTTGTTTTATTGCTTAGAAATGTTATTTTGATGCATGTTGGCCCTCTAGTAACTCCCTATAGTAGTTTCCTACATGTGTTTGTTTCAAAATCATATTTTATGAGGTTTGTTAAAAATTTCAGAAATGGAGGAGAATGCATACCAACTTTTTCAACATGAACTAGAAGTGCATGAAGTAATGAGAGTTCACCGTGAAGAGAGGGTCTTTCCCTCAATCTATCCATGCTCAGAGTTCATGAATGCCGCCGGAATCCAGTAGGACTTCCAAACTTTACTCTCTAATGTAGGATTGGAACATTTTATTGAGGGTGAACCACCCCAATTTTCTGAACTAACAATGTCTGTGGTGCAGGATTTTGGTTTCAGTTGTTCCACATCTAACCCCATGGTCCATTATAAAATCTACAATAAATCTGTGGATTTTCCCTTTGATGTTTTCTGTGCAGCCATTAGAGTACCACAGTGGGGATTGCGCGAAAAGATAAAGGAACGACCTAAGCCGTTAATGGACCTTTATGAGGAGATTTGTCAAGGAAGAAGTTTCTCAGGAGAGGATGGTAAAATTAAAAATATTCATCTTCCATCCATTCGATATTTTGCCTACTTTATTACCAAGGGATTTCTATTTTCGTGCCCCTGGTTCATTAGTTGTACTCAGTTTTCCCCAGCCGCTTAACTTTTCCTCAGTTTTCCCCTTGCTCTAGTTTGAAACCCCTCGCAGACGCTCGGACGGGAGGGTTGCCGTCTGCCGGTGATGGCTAGGGAGCCGCGGTGGTTGTGAATTGACCGATGCTTTTGAAAGGTGCTGACGGGTAGGGTCAGGAGACATGTCGGAGCAGCCATCCATCTATCGCCGACGTGTGGCCCGTTTTATTTCCTGATTGTATACGCGGTACTGCCAATGACAAATGGGGCCGCTCTATAGGGCTGCCGCAGCCAATGACCAGTGGGGTCGTGTATTTTTCAGGAAAAGACATATATTGTCGCTCTGTGGGGCCTCCGTAGCCAATGACCAATGGGGCCGCTCTGTGGGGCTGCCGCAGCCAATGACCAGTGGGGTCATCTATTTATTTAGAGAAAATCATATATTGCCGCTCTGTGGGGCCTCCGCAGCCAATGACCGCTGGGGTCGTCTATTTATTTAGAGAAAATCATATAGAGCCGCTTTGTGGGGCCGCCTCAGCCAATGACCGCTGGGGTCGCCCTTTTTCTTAAGCTAGACCCAGCAGGTGACTATTTTTGCTAGAGAGAAGCAACAAGTTCGCTAATTAATTTTTCTTAAGCTAGACCCAGCAGGTGACTATTTTCGCAGCTTAATCTAAAGTGAATCTTATGCTAAACATGGCTGGAACCTAGTGTTGTGTATCTCATTAGTCATCGGAGAACCGCTGGCAGCTCGTTCCCCACCCTCGGACGGAGCAGCCATCGCCGGCGCCTCGTCGCGCCGCCGGCTCTATCCGCCGGCGGCGTCGGACGGACTGCGGCGCTGCACGTCAACCACGGCTCCAGCACTTGTTTCATCCGCACGCATTGTACCCACCACAGGAAAGTCCGCCGCAAGCAGATCCGCCGCCCACGACGACCGGGATTTGTTCCGCACACCAATTGGTAGTATAGCTTGGTAAGACCTCCGCTTCCGCCTCCCCCGCCCCCTAATTGATTCGGTTCCCATAATTTATTGGAGTTTGCAGGTGCGAAATAGTCCTCAATGTCTGGTCGTAGCGGGTACACCGGCGAGGGTGGGGATTCGATCATGTCGTGGCCACGTTCTACTTCTCCTACCTCGTCGGAAGTGCAGGTATCTAGCTTCTGCTCTCTGTACTACCGTTGAATTTAAGTGCCGCCATGGTCTGTTGGAGTGATTTCAGTTGTTCTTTTTTCCATTATTGTTACAGTTCGCCAGGCAAGCCGATGATCCATGGTACATTGCATACCAAGATGAATCAACCCAGTGGTGTAGCCAGAGGATAAATTTGGAGGAGAAGGTGGCCAATTTAGGTGATGAATTGGCCCGTAAAAACCTGATGATATTCGAGCTGAAGCATACTATGGAGGAAGAAAAGAAGAATTCAGAGCTTATTCGCAAGAAGAAGTTGATACTTGAGACAGATCTTGCCGTATCTGATCAAGTGGTAGAAAATCTAGAACATGAACTTCAAGTGATGGAAGAGGCGAAAAGTAGATTCATCTGGGCAATTTTATTAGGTGTCATCCCTGTCCTAGCAGTTATGTGGTTGTGGTAGATGATTTAGATAGTGTAGAATTGTTATTCAGTAGAGGGCTCTAACCACTGTATTTTGGTGTGGCTCTAACCACTGTATTTTGGCGTACAATTTCCTAGTTGTGCTAAGTAGTGCGCGCGATAATTTTAGCATACATGAACATCTTATAAAAGTGAAGGGATCCCAAAAGTGAATTTGGATGAGTTCTAAAAGTGAAGGGATCCCAAAAGTGAAAGCATGTACCAGCCTCTCGGATCAAATACATATCAATCTTCCCAATCAAGTTGGGATAGAATTTCAAATCATACATTCGGATGTACAGGGACACATCGAGAAAGTGGAGAAGCTTTTTTTGAGACGGAGGTAGTAGTTCGAACAATTTTATCCCAAATTAAAATTGAAAAATACAAATTTATCATAATTTATCCCAATTTGCGGCGTTGAACACGGCCGCGCACCAATGGGCTAGAAGGGCCTGGACGACGGGTGGCTGAGGGGTGGTCATCTGCGCCATCCGCAAACTCGGACATGGAGGAGGGCTGGATCTGCGGCTTCGCAACCACTCTTGGCACCACCGTCGTCTTGGTGGCTAGATCCGCGCCATCCGCAAACTCGGACATGGAGGAGGGCTGGATCTGCGCCGTCGCAGCGATGTTGTAGGCGATGGCTTCAATCGTCTTGGCATCGATGACCACTGTCAACACGGCCGCTGTCTTGGTGTCCATCAGCAACAGATCTGTGGAGGGCAATGGAAGTGAGACATCGGCAGGCTCCGACATTGAAGGCTGGATCTGCGCCATCGCAGCGATGGTGTAGGTCACAGCGATGTTGTAGGCGATGGCTTCAATCGTCTTGGCATCGATGACCACTGTCGAAATGGCCGCCGTCTTGGTGTCCATCAGCAACAGATCTGAGGAGGGCAACAGAAGTGAGACATCGGCAGGCTCTGACATTGAAGGCAGGATCTGCGCCGTCGCAGCGATGTTGTAGGCGATGGCTTCAAGATGATCGATGAGCACTGTCGACACGGCCGCCGTCTTGGTGTCCATCAGCAACAGATCTGAGGAGTGTAACAGAAGTGAGACATTGGCAGGCTCTGACATTGAAGGCTGGATCTGCGCCGTCGCAGCGATTTTGTAGGCGATGGCTTCAATCGTCTTGGCATTGGTGAGCACTGTCGGCACGGCCACCATCTTGGTGTTCTTCATCATCAACAGATCTGAGAAGATAAATGAAAGTGAGACAGAGAGAGACATTTCAATTATTTCTGAGGGTTAGATCCTCACCGGCACTCTTAGATCCTCACCGGCACTCTTAGATCCACGCCGCCGCATGGTTAGATCCGCGCCGCCGCACGCACGGTTAGATCCGCACCGCCGCATGCTGCAGTTTGATGCATGGTGAATGACCAGCCCGTTGGGAACCCCAAGAGGAAGGTGTGATGAGTATAGCAGCTAGTTTTCCCTCAGTTTAGAAACCAAGGTTTATCGTTCTTGGAGAGGAGAGATAAACGACTGAAGGTGATGCTTGCTAGCTTGCGACAGCTTCGGACAATTTATATATGGCGCCCCATCCAAGCTTTGCTTGCTAACTGCAACGCGGAACCTGCACACAACACAACCAACTACTTCGTTCCCAACTTGCGATGAGGTTGTCAATCTCACCGGTTTGCTTGAAACAAAGGTTATGAGCGTATCGAGTGGAAAACAGTAGAGTATGCGAATAAAGTAAACAGTGCGAGTAAAGTAAACAGGTGATAGCAATATGATGGAAATAGGACCGGGATCCACAGTTCACTAGTGGTGTCTCTCCATAAGATAAATAACACATGCTGGGTAAACAAATTACAGTTGGGCAATTGATAGAATAAAGATAAACGTGATATGTCAAGAAGATCACTATGAGATTTACTCTGGGTATTACAACAAAATACATAGACCGCCATCCAACTGCATCTATGACTAATAATCCACTTGTGGTGAATCAATCCGAGAACTCCACAAGTATTAAGTTGCGAACAACAGATAATTGCATTAAGCAAAGTGTGTAATGTAAACAAAGCATATGCCCTTGAGCATATGAATGTTGTTTTCTCCCTAGTAGCAACAGCACATCTACAACCTTAGAGGTTTCTGTCACTCCCCCAGGTTAAATAGAGGCATGAACCCACTATCGAGCATAAATACCCCCTCTTGGAGTCACTAGCAACTACTCGGCCAAGATAGCTACTAACAACGGAGAGCATGCAAGATCATAAACAACATAGAGATAACAAAAGATAATATTCAGTACAACAACTTAATCATAAACACCAATATTCATCGGATCCCAACAAACCAAACATGTAGAATTACATAACGATGATCTCAATCATGTAGGGCAGCTCATGAGATCTAAATATGAAGCACATGGTGGAGAAGACAACCATCTAGCTACTGCTATGGACCCATGGTCCAAGGTAGACTACTCACTCATCGCTCCGGAGGCAAGCATGGCGATGAACAAGACCTCCGGTGGCGATTCCCCACTCCGGCAGGGTGCCGAGAAGAGCTTCTGGACCCTCCCGATCTTCGGGTCGACGGCGGTGGCGGATCGCGATGTGTTCTGGAAAAGTGATCGGGTACTTAGGTTTTTTCCGTCGGGGGGTCTTTATAGGCGAAGGGGCGATGTCAGAGGAGGGGCCAGGTGGCCTCACACCATGGTGGCGCGGGCCAGGGGCTGGCCGCGCCACCCCTGTGTGTGGGCCCCTGGTGGCCCGCCTCCTACTCTCCTTCAGATCTCTGGAAGCTTCCGGGTAAAATAAGACTTCAGGAACTTGTTTCGTCCAATTCCGAGAATATTTCCTGTGTATCACTTCTGAAACACAAAAACAGCAGAAAACAGGGAACTGACACTGTGGCAACTCGTTAATAGGTTAGTTCCGGAAAATGCATAAAAGTGCCACGAAGTGTAACGAAACAATAGACAAATGGTGTAAAAACAAGCATGGAGCATCAAAAATTATAGATACGTTGGAGACGTATCAAGCATCCCCAAGCTTAACTCCTGCTCGTCCTCGAGTAGGTAAGTGATAACAAAAGAATAATTTTTGAGGTGACATGCACCTACACAATCTTGATCACATATGTAAGCATTTGTGAGCTGGGATCATAAGAACTTAAAACATGGGCATGAAGATATAATCTTGACAATAAAAACTTAGCAACCATGTTGTAAACATGAAAATGAACACAAACAAAAGATCATGAAAATGAAACAATGAAAGTCAAACGTGTGTTCAAATCATAAGGAAAAACATACAAATGGTTTTCAGCTTATCCTTCAAAGAGAGCGAAACATAAATGCATAGGACACCTTCAAGTTTAAGAGGGCGACTAGATACAAATAATTTGAGAACAAGTAAAACCAACAATATGAATCAATCAATGAACTTTGGGACAATGCATATCACACTAAGAATGACAACTATGCTCTCTTAATGGTGCATAAAGAAAGAAGGTGGTGACTCAACATAAAAGTAAAAGAAAGGCCCTTCGCAGAGGGAAGCAGTGATTGCAAGTTTTATAACCTTCAAAAATTATGGTACTTACCGGCTTTGAGCTCTCATTGCCCCCATCATAAGCATCTTGAATGGTTAAAGTTAATGCGAGAACAATTATGATGCATATGCTTGACAAATCATAAGTTGAAAACCTCGTGTCCCGTGAATACGAGTACCCAAACCCCATGCTACTTTACTTAGAGTCCCAAGCAAGGCTCTTGTCATTGTAAGTATATGCATATCATTGAGAACCGCCAATGGGGTACCTCCGCGCCCGATGACATGGAACAAGCCCACACCAAAATGACAGGACAAGCAGACAATGAACACCTCGACATCTCTTTTATTTGCCTTTTGTTTAGCTTTTTATTGTGAGATGCGTCATCGAATATTCACCATGGTTATGCTGCAAATTTCCACCATGAATTTTGCATGGCTTAGATTAGCGGCCCAGCGTTTCCCTAACACATATACAAACTCCATGATCCCCACAAGATTCCCAATTCATTTCACACCGCGGGCATCCATAAACAAAAGATCACGATATCAACTCAAATAAGAAGTGCAATGTTGAAAGCTTGCCCATGACTGCATGGCTGGGCTAGTCTCCAACTTACAACTTGCAAGCATAACAACTCAACATAAGAGACCACAATGTCAAATTTTTAAGAACAGGAAAAAGTAAAGTGTGCCTTCCGGTTCGTGAGAGCTTTACTGACCGAATTTCGCATAACACTGGTAAGAGTTTAATTTGAAGAGAAAATAAAAGCAAGTCAAATTTACTTGGAATAGCAAATTGCTAGTAGGTATGTATGGTGGACACTTTGGAAAACTTTGGCTTTTAGGAGTTGGATGCACGAGTAGAGCTCATACTCAGTACAAGGTGAGGGCTAGCAAAAGACTAGGAGCGACCAACTAAGAGAGCAATAATGGCCATAATCATGCAAAGCGACAAAGCAACATTAAAAGAAGCATAAGATGGCATCAAAAGTCAAAAACTAAATGATCATGAAGGCTATTGGCGACTTTGTAAGAGTCTAACATTGTCGGTGTTCTGGATACCGGGGTATCCGGGTCCACCTGCTCCTGGGCCACGTCATCGGCCCATCTTCAGAATCAATGACCCAAGCTGCGGAGAAGACCCTCACGAGGAGGCGCCTCGTGAGGAGAACGACGACCAGAACTGCTAAGGACCAGAAGACCTCCTCACGAGCCCCTGCTGGTGAGGAGAGGAAGCACGCCCACGTCAGCTCGGCACGTTTGCGTGCAGAGCAAGAAGATAACGGGCAGAAGACCGCGTACCGCCCACGCTACCTCCGACAAGGAGGAGACCAACTTTCGCTGTGCCTGCCCAAAGCGGCACATGGTTGTTGGCCACCCCCCTAAAAATAGCGTGGACGATGCATGGCGCCAGAGGAAGACGTCAGCCTCCTCCACCCACTCCTGTGGACCGGCGCCACTACCCTACGAAGACCATGTCTACCGAAGAATAGAGTCTACAGCTGTCCTCCCTCCTTGGCCGTGTGTGGCAACCCCTTCCCCAAGAAGATAAGGGGAAGGAGGACCTTGGCGCTATAAAAGGGGGGGAGGCCACCCCTTAGAGGGGATCGAATCTTCATCTTCTTCAGGCTGCTAGCTGGGCACGCAGGTTCTTCAACCTCTGGCCAGCTAGAGCTTTGTAACCAAGACCTTGTACTCCTCGCGAGGTGTCGCGTTGCAATACAAGAAGGCAGGAAGTAGGGGTTTTACCTCACCACGAGGGCCCTGAACCTAGGTAAGGCTCGGTGTCTCTCTCTGCAGTGCGTAGTGCGTTCGACGACTCGAGGCTTCCGTCACCGTGCTTCGTTGCGATCCGAGATCTCACACGTTCAGCCCCCTGCGTTCGAATCTTTGGGTCCGTCGCATGGTACCCCGTGTTCTTGCGACACGAAATCCATCGACATTTGGCGCGCCAGGTAGGGGGCTGTGGTGTGTTTTCTCCTAGATCTGCTTCGAATGGCCGACGCCAACGCAAGGCTCGAGCGTCTTCGCCATCGCAACGCTGCTCGGGGGCAAACCGAGCCCATCTTCCGTCGTCGTGAAGCTTCGGCCGAGGAGGAAGAGGAGGAAGATCTGGAGTCCTCCTACCTCCCGTCCGGGCGTACAGAGCCTTCGCTCTCCTTCACCGCCACCGCCACTTCTCGCGCTCGTTCTGGGAGTCAGCTGTCTCCTACGCAGGCTCTCGCCATGGCGCAGGAGCTGCTGCGCTATCAACCCACCGATGACGGGCGTGAGGGGTGGCGCGCTCGAATCGCCGAGCTCGTCGCCATCGCCAACGAAGACCCGGCCCAGGGCGTGGGAGGCCCAGATCCGGTGGCGGGGCGTCGCACCCCGGGCGCCGGAGATGGGAAGGCCAACAAGGCCAAGAAGGTGGTTTCCCGCGCTGCATCTTCGCCACGCGGGGAGCCCAGCTGCCAAATCGTCCAACGCGCTCCGGAAGACGCACGCGTCTCCCTCGAGCGCCGCCGCGAAAATCATGATCGCGCCATCGACGACATCGGCGAAGCTGGCAAGAACGTCAAGACCCCCGGCGACCCGATCTACAACCCCGGGTGTCTCGCTCTCACTCGCCAGCAACGCTACGTCGTCTGGCCTGACAAGTTCAAGCCGGACATCGGCGCGCGTTACGACGGGACCACCAACCCCGTCGAATTCCTCCAACTCTACGTCGTCGCCGTCCAGGCTGCGCGTGGGGATCAGCGTGCCATGGCAAATTGGTTCCCCATGGCCCTCAAGGACGCTCCGCGAACTTGGCTCATGAATCTTCCTCACGAATCCGTGACTTCATGGAAGGATTTATGCTGTCAGTTCGTCGCCAATTTCATGCCCACGTACGAGCGCCCCGCTACCAAGAACGATCTTAAGGCGCTGCGTCAGTACAAGGGCGAGATGCTGTGTCAGTACATCCAGCGCTTCAGCCAGATGAGGAACAAGATCCCCAGGATCTCCAACGAGGAGGTCATCTCCGCATTCTCCACGGGCGTCTCCGACATCAAGATGAGGGAGAAGCTGTCCGTGAATGATGAGTTGACTTCCGTCGTCAGGCTCTTCGAGATCGCCGACCGCTGCGCCAAGGCCGAGGAGGGGAGGCTCTTCGTGCATAACCTGCCGGAGGCGCCTCCCCCCAAGCCAAAGTCCAAGGACCCCAAGCGAAAGGAGGCTGCTGCCCTCGCGGCAGAGCCGGATCATAAGCAACGCCGCGGGGACCGCACCGAGCGCGACAAGGGGCGACGTCGCCGCTACTGCATTCTCCACAAGAAGGACACCCACAATACCGACGATTGTTGGTTTGTCCGAAAGTTTCATGAAGAAAATGGTGCCTCCAAGCGCCGCGGGGGTAGCCGCAGCTACGGCAAGAGTGGATCCCGGGGCGATCGTCGCGACGACGACCGGGAGGAAGGTCGCCGCCGCGAGGGTCTGTCTCGAGCCGATCCCGAGCCGCTGCCGCTGCCCCCACCAGCAAACGATCGTCGGGAGGAGAACCAGGGGGGCTATCAAGAGCCGCGAGATTTCGCCGCTTGCCTCCTGGGTGGAGCTCAGGCTCCTTTGTCCAACCGACACTTCAAGCAGCTGTCGCGAGAGATCGCGGCGGCACAGCCCAACGTCGGCAACCGCCTAATGAGGTGGTCAACGTGCAAGATCTGCTTCGACGAGGAGGATCATCCGGCTTCCACCAGGGGCGTGGGCACAATTCCTCTCTTGTGCACGCCAACCATCAACAACGTCGCCGTCAATCGCACTCTCATCGACGGAGGGGCGGGCCTCAACATCATCTCGGTCGAGATCTTCGAAAAGATGCAGGTGCCGTACCACCGGCTCATGCCAACTCGGCCCTTCTTCGGGGTAACCGAAGGTTCTACAACGCCAATTGGGCAGGTAAGCCTGCCCGTCACCTTCGGCACCCGGGACAACTACAGGACGGAAAGCCTCGACTTCGACGTCGCCTACATCGCCCTACCGTACAATGCCATCCTCGGCTACCCAGCCCTGGCAAGGTTTATGGCGGCGACGCACCATGGCTTCAACGTTCTCAAGATCCTGGGCGCTAACGGCACGATCACCGTGCGCTGCAACGAGAAGGATGCTCTTCGGTCAGTGGAGCACGTCTACCGTGAGGCCGCCACCATGTTCCCCGCCGACGAAGATCTGCTGGAACACTCCGGCGACCTCACGAGGAAGAGGCAGCTCGTATCCCAAGAACGGGCTGCAGCGAAGAAGGCCTCTCTCGAGCCCCATCCGCTGGGTTCGACAGGGAAGAAGTTCGCCGCCTCGGCATCGCCTACTCCAAGCGAGGACCTGGTCCATCCAATGCTGGACATGTGCATTGGGGAAGCTGCGGTACCCTCAGGAAGGAGACCTCAGTTCACCCAAGAGCGCTCTGCAACCAAGAAGGTCCCGCTTCAGGCTGGGGGCTGCGACAACTTCGTCACCATCGGGGCAGGGCTTTCCCCCAAATAGGAAAGCGCGCTCGTCACCTTCCTGCGGGTAAACTCTGACATGTTCGCTTGGACTCCGTCAGATATGCCCGACGTTCCCAGGGAGGTGATTGAGCACCACTTAGTCGTGTGCCCTCAGGCACACCCCGTGAAGCAGAAGACAAGGAAGCAAGCGCAAGAGAAGCAGGACTTCATTGTCAAGGAGATAGAGAAGCTGAAGAAGGCCAAGCTGATACGCGAGGTAGCCCACCCCACCTGGATCGCGAATCCGGTGGTCGTCCCAAAAGCAAATGGCAGTGGGCGCCTCTGCGTGGACTTCACAAGTCTCAACAAGGCCTGTCCAAAGGATCCTTATCCGCTCCCAAGGATAGATCAAATCGTTGACTCCACCGCTGGTTGTGACCTCCTTTGCTTCTTGGACGCTTTCTCCGGCTATCATCAGATCAAGATGGCAAAGGAGGACGAGGAGAAGACCGCCTTCATCACGCCTTGTGGCGTGTACTGCTACGTCTGCATGCCCTTCGGTCTGAAGAACGCAGGAGCCACCTTCCAAAGGCTCATGCGCAAGGCCTTGGGGGCTCAGATGGGAAGGAACGCGGAGGCCTACGTCGACGACATCGTCGTCAAAACTCGCGAGGGTCACACCTTCATCAAGGATCTGGAGGAAACATTCGTCAACCTGAGAAAGGTAAACATCAAGCTCAACCCCGCCAAGTGCGCCTTCGGCGTACCATCGGGAAAACTGTTGGGATTCCTTGTGTCCCATCGCGGGATAGAGGCGAACCCTGACAAGGTCAAGGCCATCGAAGAAATGCGTCCACCGCGCAGTCTCAAGGAGATGCAACACCTCGCGGGGTGCATGGCAGCCCTGGGGCGCTTCATCGCGAGGAGCGGGGAGAAAGCCTTGCCCTTCTTCAAGCTCATGAAGCGCGCTGGGAAGTTCGAGTGGACTCCGGAAGCCGACAAGGCCTTCGCCGAGTTGAAAAGGTACCTCACGAGCCCACCGATCATGGTTGCCCCAACCACCCGCGAGCCCTTGCTACTCTACATCGCGGCAACTCCAAGGACTGCAAGTGCCGTCCTCGTCGCAGAGCGAGACGCCAAGGTGATCGCCAAAGAGGAGGTCAACTCTCCAAGCTCGGGGGCTCCTCGCGAGGAAGGGGCCGCTCCATCTCCCGACCCTCGAGAGGAACCGCCTGCGGCATCTCTGCCGACCGAGCCGCTCTCTCAGAGCAACGCTCAAAAGCCTCCCGAGGAGGAGCCTCCCGAGGGTGTCGTCAAGGTGCAAAAGCCTGTGTACTTCATCAGCACGGTACTGCGCGACGCGCGGGAACGCTACACCATGCAGCAAAAGCTGCTCTACACCCTGCTCATTGCTTCGCGGAAGCTGCGCCACTACTTCCAGGGTCACCCGATCAAGGTGGTGACCGATCATCCCCTGGAGACCATCCTACGCAATCCCAATGCCACCGGGCGGGTGGCAGAATGGGCCGTGGAGCTTCAACCCTTCGAGATCTCCTTCGAAACTACAAAGGTAATTAAAAGCAAGGCTTTGGCCGAGTTCACTGCGGAGTGGACCGATCCGTTCGCCGACGAGCCTCCAGAGGTGGAGTCAACTCTCCCAGGAGAGGAGGCCCCAGGCCTCTGGGTCATGCACTTCGACGGCGCCTTCAACCTCCCCGGCGCGGGAGCTGGTGCTGTCCTAACCTCTCCCTCTGGAGACAAGCTCTTCTGTGCCATGCAGCTCTACTTCAAGCCTGAGAGCAAGGTCTCCAACAACATCGCGGAATACGAAGGACTACTCGCCGGCTTAAGGGCGGCGAACGCTTTGGGCGTCAAGCGCCTCATCGTCAAGGGAGATTCACAGCTGGTTGTGAACTTCTCGAACAAGAGGTACACTCCAAAGGATGAGCACATGGCGGCTTATCTCGAGGAACATCGAAAGATGGAAAAACGCTTCCAAGGCTTGGAGCTGAAGCACATCCCGAGAGGAGAAAATGTGGAAGCCGACGAGATCGCCAATCGCGCCTCTCACCGCCTGGCACAACCCGCTGGCGTCTTTGAGGAGCGTCTCTTCAAGCCGTCCGCTTCTCCACCGCCATCTGGATCCGACCCTCCACCTGCCCTGCCGCCACCGCCGGAGCAGGGGGCTCCAGACTGCGGGCCTCCTTCGGGTGACCGCGTCCTGCTGGCATTGGCACGGCAGGAGGGAGTGGATTGGATTCTCAAGCTCAAGGCTTTCCTCACCCGCAGCAGGCTTCCCGAGGATGAAGAGGAGGCCGAAAGGATCGTACGCCAAGCTTCGGGCTACTGCGTCAAGGACGGTGACTTGTACCGGCGTCGCCCAAACGGCGTTGCTCTGAAGTGCATATCTACTCACCAAGGCCAAGAGCTTCTCAAGGACATCCACGCCGGCGAGTGCGGCCACCATGCTTCTGCTGCAACTCTAGCCGCAAAGGCATATCGAAGCGGCTTCTACTGGCCCTCAGTGCTCGGGGATGTGGCGGAAATGGTCAAGAGATGCGAGGCGTGCCAATTCCATGCCAAGCAGATCCACCAGCCGGCGTAGGAGCCGCGAACCATCCCACTCACTTGGACCTTTGCAGTTTGGGGGCTGGACATCCTCGGTCCATTCCCCAGAGCGCAAGGGGGCTACCGCTATCTCTACGTTGCCATCGACAAGTTCACCAAGTGGGTGGAGGTGGAACCGGTGTGCACCATCCCGGCCAGATCCGCAGTCAAGTTCATCCGTGGGCTGGTCTGTCGTTTTGGTGTGCCTAACCGCATAATCACCGACAACGGCAGTCAGTTCACCAGCGGACTGTTCCGGGAGTACTGTGCATCGGTCGGCATCAAGATCTGCTTCGCCTCCGTCGCCTACCCCCGGAGCAATGGCCAAGCCGAGCGTGCTAACGCCGAGGCCCTCAAGGGACTCAAGACGAAAAGCTTCAACGCCAAGCTCGAAGCCTGCGGCAAAAAATGGTTAGACAACCTCCAATCCATCTTGTGGTCCATCAGGACTACCGCCACCAAACCCACTGGAGAAACCCCTTTATGGTTTATGGGGCGGAAGCTGTTCTTCCCACCGACGTCAAGTTCGGATCGCCAAGAGTGCTCGCCTTCGATGAAATTCGCCAAGAGTTCCTCATCAAGGATCGTCTCCTCCTGCTCGAAGAAGCTCGGTGCCAAGCCGCGCTTCGCGCCGCGAGGTACCAGCAAGGACTACGCCGCTACCATAGCCGCCATGTTCGAGCAAGGACTCTGGAGGTCAGCGACCTGGTGCTGAGGAGAATACTCTCTCGCGAGGGCCTGCACAAGCTATCTCCAATATGGGAAGGACCCTTCAAGGTGACGCACATCGCCAGGCCAGGCTCGGCGCGGCTGGAAACCGCAGAAGGCGTGCCGGTGGGGAACCCGTGGAACATAGCTCATCTGCGAAAGTTCTACCCTTAGGTTCCTCACGAGGAGAAAAAGACCGTTTTCACGGCACTTGTATCAGCTCAACCCGCTCTTAAGCACTGATATTAAGTTAAAGCGCAATATAGCGCCTCTGCTTCGGCATGACATCAAAATGGCATGAATTCCATTTATTTTCTGTTGTACTCCACGCGGAAGGGGGCTAGGCACGGTGTCTATGCTGGGGCCTTCACCCGGAAAATAGCGAGCCCAAAAAACCCGAAGGGAATGAGCTCTGGTCGGGGGCGACGGCCCTGTTATCGATCACCTCGAAATACCCATGGTGCTTAGTTCCTCGTGAAGTACATCGGAAAATAAAAAATCTTCGAGAGAAAGTCCGAGGTGTGCCCCAAGGCACCCGCTAAGGACCTACCCCTCGTGAGCAACCCTCACGAGGAGGCAAGAATGCGTCGATGCGACAAGCATCCGCAGGAAGATTCCCTCTATCGAGGAAGGCCTAACGTGGCAGGATTATTGAAGACCAAGGCCGCTCCGATCATCTTGCAAAGGAGACGCAGATCCGGAGGTCCGCGCCAGGCCCTTCACCTCGTGAGCAACCCTTGCGAGGTGTCGACGGTCTCTGGGCTCTCTTAAGCGTCGACGTTTTCACGTCCGTGAGGGTCCAGCTTCCCTCAACGACGAGGAAGGCCCCGTGAATCGCCACGCGCGGCAATTTGCTCTTAGCTGCTGGCACAGATAGTGCCGCGCTCCTCCACGATGGAGAAGGTCCCTGTGCCGGTCACAGGGGCATCTTATTTGCCTTCTTTTTTCATTTGTTTTATCGACTTGTTTTTCCGTTTTCGGGGATTTGGGGTTTTTTCTTTTCCAACTCTTTCTTCAACTTCTTGTCTCAGGAATCGTCCAATGTGTCGTCGGCGCCGACCCCATCTCGAGCTCTGAGGCGAAGGGAGGCCTCCCATCGACGCCAACAGCTCATCAGGGCTCTCGAGCGTGCGAATGACCAGGACTACGAAGAGCAATAAGAAGCAAAATGCAGGACAGCTAAAAAGCGGGCTTCATTGATATAATCCCATCACAGGGAGGAACAAAGGCACGGCGGGGCATACCCCACCGGCGAGGACTACATGACAAAAGAGGGGAGGAGACTAGCTCCCCTCCCTAGAAGACTACCACATCGGGGCCCCCTCTTTACTACGCCGCGGGCTGGGGGTAGGTGCGGCGGACGGCACCAGCGGTGAAGATCCGCACCGAGGCCTCCAGCGTCCCTAGCTTGAAGCGGAAGATGAGGTGGTCGCCGACGCAGAGGCGATGGCCGAGGGCGAAGGCCCTTCAGCGGCCGGAGAGGACGGCGTTGCCGCCCACCCCGAGAAGGATGTCCACAGGCCAGAGGAGATCTGGCCTGCTCTGCTCCCCCAGGGCGATCTCCCCGGCGGCCGCGCCAGGGGCGTAAATCACCCTCCGCACGGCGTCGGGCAGCTGAAGGGAGTTGAATCCCGGGGCGTTGACGACGACGAGGAGCTCCAAGAAGCGGGACCCCGGGCCGGTGAGGGGTCCCAGCATCGCCGCCGCCAGGTGGCGCGGAGTGGCAACCACTCCGTTCTCCGGCGGAGCCGGAGGATCTGCAGCAGGAGGAAGAGGGCCCAGGGCGGCCGCCACCTCCCGGAGCGCCCGGTCAACGCTCCCCGAAGCACGGGGAGCGGGCGCCGCCGCCAGTGGCGACGGCGAGTTCAGGGCGCCGCCAGCTGCAGGACCCCTAAGGGTCAGAGCGCCGGAGGCCCCTGTGGTGGCGCGGCTCGCCTCACCCTGCCTCGGCGTGCTAATGCGAAGGGGGCCGCCGGCACCGGGCGTCCATCGGGCCAGGATCTTCGCCTTATTCCCGCTGCCCGGGGGGCGTCCGCGATGTTTCACTCCAGAGCTCGATCCAGCGGCGACGGAGGAGTTGGAAGGATCCATGAGCTCAGGGGCGTGGAAGCAGAAATGGCACTGGAGGAAGGAGGTGAAGTGCCGGAGGTCTCGAGGAGGATCTATTTAAGGGGGGCGTCCGGCGTCGATGCGTCAAATCCCTGCACGGGAATCGAAGCGTTGGCGCAGCGCTCCTCAGGCAAGCGACACATCATTATGACGGTTTGACGCCTCGGAGACTGCAGCGTCGCCCGCCGTTTCGTCTCACCAGCTGCGGCCGCGCCACGCGTCCGCATCCTCTGCCTCTTCAAATGGTCCTCTGACCGCGCGGTTGACGCGTGCCGTTGGAGGGCCCAGCAGCTTCGAGGGCCCCCGGCCCTTCGCTTCCTCAAGAGGGCGCGTTCGCGGGCCGGGCTCCCGGGGGCTACTGTCGGTGTTCTGGATACCGGGGTATCCCGGTCCACGTGCTCCTGGGCCACGTCATCGGCCCATCTTCAGAATCAACGACCCAAGCTGCGGAGAAGACCCTCACGAGGAGGCGCCTCATCAGGAGAACGACGACCGGAACTGCTAAGGACCAGAAGACCTCCTCACGAGCCCCTGCTGGTGAGGAGAGGAAGCACGCCCACGTTAGCTCGGCACGTTTGCGTGCAGAGCAAGAAGATAACGGGCAGAAGACCGCGTACCGCCCACGCTACCTCCGACAAGGAGGAGACCAACTTTCGCTGTGCCTGCCCAAAGCGGCACAGTGGTTGTTGGCCACCCCCCTAAAAATAGCGTGGACGGTGCAGGGCGCCAGAGGAAGACGTCAGCCTCCTCCACCCACTCCTGTGGACCGGCGCCACTACCCTACGAAGACCATGTCTACCGAAGAATAGAGTCTACAGCTGTCCTCCCTCCTTGGCCGTGTGTGGCAACCCCTTCCCCAAGAAGATAAGGGGAAGGAGGACCTTGGCGCTATAAAAGGGGGGAGGCCACCCCTTAGAGGGGATCGAATCTTCATCTTCTTTAGGCTGCTAGTTGGGCACGCAGGTTCTTTAACCTCTGGCCAGCTAGAGCTTTGTAACCAAGACCGTGTACTCCTCGCGAGGTGTCGCGTTGCAATACAAGAAGGCAGGAAGTAGGGGTTTTACCTCACCACGAGGGCCCTGAACCTGGGTAAGGCTCGGTGTCTCTCTCTGCAGTGCGTAGTGCGTTCGACGACTCGAGGCTTCCGTCACCGTGCTTCGTTGCGATCCGAGATCTCGCACGTTCAGCCCCCTGCGTTCGAATCTTTGGGTCCTTCGCGTGGTACCCCGTGTTCTTGCGACACGAAATCCATCGACAAACATGTGTGAGCATGCGCCAAGTCAACCCAAATAAAGCATCAAGGAGAAAACCAAAATAATGCTTCCATACAATAAAAACAACGCATGATTTTTTCAAAGGCTCATTAAGCAATCTCAGTTATTTGAGACAACTCATGCTACAGCAAAACCACTAAGCATACTATCAAAAAGACATCAAGCATGACATGAAAAAGCCTAAGCCGCACTCTACACAAGCTCCTTCTTGTACCACTATTTTGCACAAAGCTTTTTCTCTTTTCCAACACCATTTGAAATTTTTAAAGACACCTCTTTTGATGTAAACCAATAAAGATCAGAGGCAAAAATACACCTTGATGAAAAGATATGACAAGGTCTGAACGCAAATCAAGGCGAAAACGAAAACCAAAAGCAGTAGCGGAAAAAGAAGAACACCCGGTGAAATTGTAAGAATGAAAACGGAGTGTTCTTTGCGACTGAAAACAAGTACATCTCCTCCAAAGGAAATTTTGTTGGGGTCCAACCATTTATTGCAGCAAACAAAACAAACTAAACTAACTAAGAAAACTAAAACAATTGACGCTCCAAGAAAAACACATAGTGCAAGAAGCAATAAAAATATAGCGTTTTGAAAGGTGACCTGATTTTTGCCGATGAAGAAGTGGTGCCTCGGGGGCATCCCCAAGCTTTGACACTTGTACTTCTTGGATATTTCTTGGGGTGATGCATGGGCATCCCCAAGCTTGAGCTTTTGTCCATTCTTCAACTCATCTCATCATTCTCCAATCCCTACACTTGAAAACTTCCTTCATACAAAACTAAACACAATTCTATTAGCAACATTAGTGTAGCATAACATATAATCAACCTCTTTTTGCTTCAGGTTTCAACTCAAAACCACCACATATATAGCACATACTACTGTAGCAACTTCCCCAAAAGTTCCGTGATCAAAAGAACTCAAAAGAAAGCGATAAAGTGGCAAACACAAATATTGGCAGAAATCTGTCAAAACTGAACAGCTGACAAAGGTCGAATTTTTGAGGGGTTTTCTGTTGCTCAAATCAAAAAGTGTTCAACTAACAAAAGTTTGGATATAACCTGGGGCATATGAACAAGAAATTGCAGGTCCAAAAGATATACAGAGAATTTATACGAATTTTTACGGTGCAGCACCGAAAACAGTTTCAGGACAGCAACATCCCCAAGTCTTTACCTCACTCGAATTAGAGGCTTCTCTTGGCACAAAAACGAAATAAACAAGAAATTGCAGGTCCAAAGGATATACAGAGAATTTATACAAATTTTTACGGTGCAGCACCGAAAACAGTTTCAGGACAGCAACATCCCCAAATCTTTACCTCACTCGAGTTACAGTAGTAATGACTTCCAAGACTCAAATAAAAGAAAAAGTACTGAAAATAAAAACAATGGGTTATCTCCCAAGAGTGCTTTTCTTTAACGCCTTTGAGCTAGGCGCAAAAATTGCGAATCAAGTAATATGAGAAGATGCTCACATAAGAAATATGAATTGAAGCAAAAGAGAGCTTCAAGGGGAAAATATAAAACACATTTAAGTCTAACCCACTTCCTATGCATAGGAATCTTGTAAGAAAATAAATCAAATAAGCACATAGTAAGAAGCATGGGTAGATAAAATAAGAACAACTTCGGAACTTTCAATATAAAGAGAGGTGTTTTAGTAACATGAAAATTCCAACAACCATATTTTCCTCTCTCATAATAATTTTCAGTAGCATCATGAACAAACTCAACAATATAAATATCAAGCTCACCCTCCTTTGTTAAGCATGGAGGGCGATCAAATGAGGTATTAGTTAAAGAGTTACTCTTATTGGGAGGTAGACATGGGTAACTCCATTCTTCCTCCTCTTGATCATCAGTTTCTTCCTCTTTTTCATCCAATGAGCTTCCAATTTCTTCTTCCATAGGCTCCTTCAAGGCATTAGTATCTTCCGTTGGAGAGCATCTATTAAGATATTTAAGAATATAGCCAATTCCTTCCTTGTAATTATCAAAGCAAAATGTGAGTATATCATAAACCTCATATTTATAAGGTGCATCATCAGTATTTTCAAGCAAATAAGCAAGTTTGAATGCACCCTTCCAAGCAATAAATTCTTCAATTTGTTCCACATCATAAAAGTCATAATTTCCATTAATATAAGAAGATATGGTAACATCATCATTATACTCACATTGAAAAGGGAGGTGTTTATACCTCCTACAGCAACAAGATCTATCAAAGCAATAAATAACATTATAAGTAGAGCACACATTTCTAGCAATGATATACAATCTATTAATTTGTTCCCATAAGTGTTTCCCTTTTTGTGACAAGTGGTGTTCCTCATAATAATTTTGCTGCTCTTCCGTGAACCCACCTTGCCAAAAAGATTTAGTTTCTAAGAAACCAACCATTGATAGAAAGCATGATAAAGCAAGACAAGTAAAAACAACTACCAAGGATTCTAATTTTTTTGGGTTTTTGATAAAATGATGCAAGTAAAAATAAAGTAAAGCAAAAATTAAAACAAAGTAAGGCCTCGTTCGGTTGCCATGGAATCAACTCGCCCAGGGAACAACCCCCGCGAGAATTTGGGTGAACCCTTCTCCCTCACCCCAATCCCTCATATTCCCTTTCCCCATAATCCGCCTTGCTATGTATCATTCGGTTAAGCCCGGGAATCGATAGGAATTCTGAATCTTATGGAACGGCGCCAGCGCCAAATTGCGCGTCCTGCATCCGTGAGAACTCAGCAGAACACCAAAAAAATTAGTAGGAAAGAGACCTTGCTGGCTCAATCAGGCTCGTCTCGCCGAGCAAGGCCCTTGCCGGTACCAAGGGCGCAGCGCGGGACAGAGGAAGCGACGGTGAGATCTGGATCAGCGTCATGGCGGGAGATGGTGGGCCGGCCAGATCCAGCGGCGTCGGAGGAGCTCGCGTCCGGCCAGTGGAGTGTCCACGAGAGTTCAAGAAGACGAGGCTGGGGGTCGGGGCGGCGGATGGCCGACGGCGACGGGGGCGTCCTCGGAGACGTTGCTGCCCAATTCGCCCGACTGGATCGAAGCGTTGCGTGGCTTCTCGGGATTCTTTACACGCGTCGACAGAGGATTATTTTTTCCCCTGTGAAATGAACGGGGTTGGCGGGGTTTGGGCCGGGGATTCAGCCCAGCCGGGTATAACCGAACGTAAAATTTTGTTTGGGCCGGGATCTGACCCCCGTCGGGTTGACCCCCGTGAAACCCGATCGATACCCCCAGGGATGGGAATAACCAAACGAGCCCTAAAGATGTGTGTGCGAAGAACTCCCCTCACAGAAGTCTTCTACTTCCTCCCCGGCAACGGCGCCAGAAAATTAGCTTGATGCGTGGTGAATGACCAGCCCGTTGGGAACCCCAAGAGGAAGGTGTGATGAGTATAGTAGCTAGTTTTCCCTCAGTTTAGAAACCAAGGTTTATCGTTCTTGGAGAGGAGAGACAAACGACTGAAGGTGATGCTTGCTAGCTTGCGACAGCTTCGGACAATTTATATATGGCGCCTCGTCCAAGCTTTGCTTGCTAACTGCAACGCGGAACCTGCACACAACACAACCAAGTACTTCGTTCCCAACTTGCGATGAGGTTGTCAATCTCACCGGTTTGCTTGAAACAAAGGTTATGAGCGTATCGAGTGGAAAATAGTAGAGTACACGAATAAAGTAAACAGTGCGAGTAAAGTAAACAGGTGATAGCAATATGATGGAAATAGGACCGGGATCCACAGTTCACTAGTGGTGTCTCTCCATAAGATAAATAACACATGCTGGGTAAACAAATTACAGTTGGGCAATTGATAGAATAAAGATAAACGTGATATGTCAAGAAGATCACTATGAGATTTACTCTGGGCATTACAACAAAATACATAGACCGCCATCCAACTGCATCTATGACTAATAATCCACTTGTGGTGAATTAATCCGAGAACTCCACAAGTATTAAGTTGCGAACAACAGATAATTGCATTAAGCAAAGTGTGTAATGTAAACAAAGCATATGCCCTTGAGCATATGAATGTTGTTTTCTCCCTAGTAGCAACATCACATCTACAACCTTAGAGGTTTCTGTCACTCCCCCAGGTTAAATAGAGGCATGAACCCACTATCGAGCATAAATACCCCCTCTTGGAGTCACTAGCAACTACTCGGCCAAGATAGCTACTAACAACGAAGAGCATGCAAGATCATAAACAACATAGAGATAACAAAAGATAATATTCAGTACAGCAACTTAATCATAAACACCAATATTCATCGGATCCCAACAAACCAAACATGTAGAATTACATAACGATGATCTCAATCATGTAGGGCAGCTCATGAGATCTAAACATGAAGCACATGGTGGAGAAGACAACCATCTAGCTACTGCTATAGACCCATGGTCCAAGGTAGACTACTCACTCATCGCTCCGGAGGCAAGCATGGCGATGAAGAAGACCTCCGGTGGCGATTCCCCTCTCTGGCAGGGTGCCGGGAAGAGCTTCTGGACCCTCCCGATCTTCGGGTCGACAGCGGCGGCGGATCGCGATGTGTTCTGGAAAAGTGATCGGGTACTTAGGTTTTTTCCGTCGGGGGGTCTTTATAGGCGAAGGGGCGATGTCAGAGGAGGGGCCAGGTGGCCTCACACCATGGTGGCGCGGGCCAGGGGCTGGCCGCGCCACCCCTGTGTGTGGGCCCCTGGTGGCCCGCCTCCTACTCTCCTTCGGATCTCTGGAAGCTTCCGGGTAAAATAAGACTTCAGGAACTCGTTTCATCCAATTCCGAGAATATTTCCTGTGTATCACTTCTGAAACACAAAAACAGCAGAAAACAGGGAACTGGCACTGTGGCAACTCGTTAATAGGTTAGTTCTGGAAAATGCATAAAAGTGCCACGAAGTGTAACGAAACAATAGACAAATGGTGTAAAAACAAGCATGGAGCATCAAAAATTATAGATACGTTGGAGACGTATCACCGTTCCGCGCGGCCGCACGCACGGTTAGATCCGTGCCGCCGCACACACGGTTAGATCCGCGCCGCCGCACGCACGCACGCACGCTGCAGATCCGCGCCGCCGCGACCGCCAGGGTAAGAGAGGAAGATGCGACTGCTAGGGTTGGTAGGTATGTGCTCTGCTCTTCTCTCCGTATGCGTCCATCGAGGTAGAGAGAGATATATAGGCCGTCCGATCATAAATGATCCCACGGTGCAAGCGTACGTTGAGCTATCAACCAACCAAGATCCGTGTGACATACATCTCGACCAATCTGAGATCAGCCAGTGAGTACAAGTGAGGAAAAATGAGTACAACTAAGAGGGGGAGAAGTGAGGAAATTTTTATCGGAAGGGCAAAACTGAGTAGGACAGAGTAAAACAAGTGGACCCGGAGGGGGAAAACTGAGTAAAACTAAGTAAAACAGGGACACCCAAATAATAAAGGGAGTAAGGGAAATTGAAGCTTTTGGCATAAAAATTGTTAGATTGTGTTATTTGAACAATATAGTACATTTTGGCCGACGTGATATTGTTTGCAATTCAAAGATACACAAGTGTGACGAATTTGGACTCATTTGGACAAAGTTTGTAAGCATAGTGGGTATTTGGGAGGTGTGTTGAGTAGAAAGCCCTGCATCTTCATAGCTAGTAGCTCATGACTAGGAAGTGGTTTTGGGAAAAACTTCATATCTCTATATTTCCTTTTCCATTATTATTTCTCTAGGTTGTAGGTAACATAACAAGACTCCATGGGAAGGTTCCACCATGTTTTGAATTATTTTGAATTAAACTAAACCCAAAACTATATTTTTTGAGTTTAGTCACTTAGAAAATGATAAATTTCCTTTTCCATTATTATTTCTCTAGGTTGTAGGTAACATAACAAGACTCCATGGGAAGGTTCCACCATGTTTTGAATTATTTTGATTTTTTTTGAATTAAACTAAACCCAAAACTATATTTTTTGAGTTTAGTCACTTAGAAAATGATAAATGTGGCTTAAGCGATGAACTTATTCAAGGTGCATGACCATAGAAAACTTGCAATAACATATACATTCAAATTAATTGTTCAAAATAAAATCTTTCTCTTGCTCCTGGTGTGACTCGCTGGGTCCACCACCTTACTCTGGGTAACCCTACCAGGGATATTACCGGTGTCTACCTTCCTTTTGCCCTCTTTCTTGTTCTTCTTCTTCTTCTTCTTCTTCTTCTCTTCGGGTTGTGCCAAGACCGAGACAACCATATCATATGAAGCTTGTGCTCTTTCTTCTAATGCATTTTTTCCCTTGCTTCTACAATCTGCTCTTGATCCATCGGTTTACCCAGCTCTCGATCAATTCCTTCACTCAGCTGTCTATGCATTGCTTCAACGGCCTCTAAATCCATCTGTTCCCTCTGCTCTCGATCCATCGGTTCAAGCAGCTCTCGATTCATCTGTTCAAGCAGCTCTCGATCCATCGGTTCAAGCAGCTCTTGATCCATCGGTTCAAGCAGCTCTCGATCCATCGGTTCAAGCAGCTCTCGATTCATTGCTTCAATCTCCTCATGTTGAATTGCTGCTTCATTCTCCTCTGCATTTGCTGCTCCCGCCTGATCTTCCATTCCAAAAGCTGGGTCAACTGGATTTTTACAAAGCCTAGCAATGTGTCCAGGGGTTCCACAACGTTTGCACTTACATCATCGAATCGGTGCACCATCCTCTGCACTAGCTCTGATCCTATTCTTCCTCGGCCTACCTGCCGGTCTAGTCAAAACTGGAGAGTACAGTTTGAAGCCTGGATCGACTTTCATCCATTGGTCTTTTCCCAACAAGGTAGGAACATTCATAGCATATGCAGCCCTAAATTTGGCAACATAGAAATACTCTGACACATACTGATCAACTTCACCTTCTGCACCCGCTATAACACACATGAAAAACAATGCGTGTATGCAGGGTATCCCACGAATCTGCCATCGCCTACAATGGCATGTCCTATCAACCAAACTCACTGGATACCTCCACTGCCTGTTTTTACTGTTAGTGTAGGTTACCTCAGTCTCCATTCCTTTTCTGATGCATTTCATCTTCAATTGTTTTGCCCTGGCATGCAAAGACTTAATCAAAGATGGGAGCATGAGATGGCCAACATATTTTGTGGCTGCAATTCTTTGACGCAGATCGATCTTTATCATGATCATCTGCCTAATCTTATCAAATATTTGCCACAGCATAAGCCCTTTCAATGACTTGACCTTTGCATTGAAACTCTCCGCAAGGTTACTTGTTACATAGTCTACCTTACAAATTTTATTGAATTGGCTTCTTGACCACACCCTACCATGATGTTCATTCAAGTACTCCTTCACCCCAGGTTTTTGTTTATACAACACTTCCAAATGAAACAGATGCTTCCTAATGCTGCATGTGTATGCAGCTGGCCATAGGTTGTCAGTATAAACTTTACCCTTGAATTTCTTTGTAAAATTCTATACCAAGTGTCGCATACATTCCCTATGCTCCACTCCAAGGAATACTGCTTCCACTGCACTCTCCAAACCTTTGCAAGCGTCTGTGTGGATAGCACGTCCTGGTGGATGACCTATAAGGTCGCGCAAATTCTGCAGAAACCAAGTCCAACTTTCCTCTGACTCAACCTCCAAAACTTCATAAGCAACAGGGAACATCCAATTGTGTCCATCAACTACAGTAGCATCAACTAGCTGTCCTTTAAACCTGCCATGAAGAGCTGTTGCATCCACGGCCAAATAAGGCCTGCAACCGTCCAGAAAGCATTTCCAGCAAGCTTTGAAACAAACAAAAGCCCTTCTAAAACATTCCTTCTGCATTATCCTCCCGCTTTTCAATTTGTAGGGAACTGTATGCTTGTCTATCGCTACAACACTGCCTGGACTAGCCATCTCCACTTCAGCTTTGAAAGTGTAAAGCAACTGAAAGCTTTCATTCCATGGACCATTGATCCTGTCAAGAGCCATTTCCTTTGCATAGAACATCCTCATGTAAGGTAGTTTTATATTAAACTTATCAGATATCAATTTTATGAGTGCTGTTGGACCAAGTGATGGATTTTCTCTCAGCCAATCTATGATTGCATCTGCCAACCACCTAGTCTTCGCTAGCTTTGATTTCTCCTTTGGCGCTCCCGCTCGTGGTGGACAAGTATGGTCGATTGAGTTCTTCTTTATCTGAAACATAATTATAAGGGATGTCAGTAACAGTTAACAAATTTTACACCATGATCTAAAATACACAAGTGGTTGGCGTAGTACCTAAACCACAGTGCTTCTGAGCATTGTGGATGCATGCAGCCTCCACTTACACCTCTTGTATGGGCACTTAACTGTGAACCTACCTGGCTCACTTTTAATAACCTTATAATCATTCTTGGTGAGAATGCAATATGTAGTAATTGCATTACGGCAGTCCATCATCGTTTGAAATACGGTGCCTTCTGCAAGCTGAGGATCCTCCTTGTTCCACTCAATTGTTGGCAAGTCATCACCTTCGTAATTGGCTAAAACGAGGATGTCATTGTTCTCATCCTTCTCTTCATCATCAGTGTCATCAAATCTGGCACCTTGTGCAATATCTTCTATGTATTGATCCTCCATTGCCTGCTTACTGCATTGATCTACCAATTCAGGAAACATCAACTCATCCTCATCATCTTGAGGAGACGGATCCTCAATCTCTGCATCGTCCTCCACATCGACCGCAGGAATGATCTGGCTACCACTACCACTAGCACTGGGGACAGATGGTGCTGCTGTGGACCTACAAGGAGCGGGGCGGCGCACATGATTAGAGAGGCAGCAACACTAGAGAGATATGATGCCTGACCACCTGATGATGCCCCAACACCAGATGATGCCTGGACCCTGTAAACATGGATTCGAATTTTACCGACACGACAAGAATCATTTAAAGCAAAAAGAATTCCCAGATCATCGTCGGAAATTAGTGTAACATATCTTCCCTCCATGCTGTTGAAATATTGGAAATCAACTGAATCGCCAGTGCCCCAGGGGTACTGAGTGCAGATGTTATCTTTTAAATCCCTCAACGAGATGGTAGTTGCAACCACCGCTGGGATGTAAAATCCGCTCACATTGCGTTCAGAATCACGCAAAAAGCTAGTATCCAGCCTAACCACCAGCTGAAAAGCCAGCGCTGGATCAATCCTATTCGAAAAGCAACGCAGTTAGTTGAGCAACAACGATTCGCGCTCTAAAACTGCCTACTGTTAATTCACATAGGCAGACGATGCTTACCCAGATGGAATCCATGCGTTAGATCCCTCCGATTCCCAATCTTCTCCGCCGTTGAGGGGCATAATCGGCACACCAGACGGATGTACAAACTCTACCGCGATAGGGGTAGATCTAGTGGAGGTGGAGCCCTCTCCGCCTCCCGGGGGTGGTGGTGGGGGCGGGGGCGGCTCGGGGGCGGACGACGCCATAAGGTAGGAGGGCAGGACGGCGTGGTGGCGGAGGGGTGGTGAGCTCTTCCAGTCTCGGGCGGAGGGAAAAGCTTTGGATGAGTGACCGCCAGTCCGACATGTCTCATTGGGTCAATAGTCAACACCATTCAAAAGCAACGGTCCATTCACAACCACCGCGGCTCCCTAGCCGTCACTGGTAACGGTCTAAGGCCTCTGACCAGACGGCAACCCTCCCGTCCGAGCGTCTGGGAGGGGTTTCAAACTAGAGCGAGGGGAAAACTGAGGAAAAGTTAAGCGGCTGGGGAAAACTGAGTACAACTAACGAACCAGGGGCACAAAAATAGAAATCCCTATTACCAAATGTGTCCTTGCTAGGAAAGTTGCAAATAAGTTGTCCTCCTGTGATCTAGCTTTTATTGCTGCTGGTTTGAGAGGTGATAGGACTTACAATTTGGGTGCTTTAATAGCTTTTCGTCTAGATGCTAACCGTAAGAAAGGGAGAATTTGTGGAGGCCTTATTGCTTCTAGCTTTGCATGGTGTAGTGCCTCATGTTTTAGATCTTCAGTTTCCAGTGGAGAGGCTTGATCTTAATTCTATGATACATCATAAGTTTGTTTCTCCTCATGCCTGTTTGACTAACTTGACGTATGAGATTACCTTTTTCAAGAAATCTACCTAGAAGGTAGTGAAGACTGATCGATCAGTCCATTTGCCTGCACCTCTTTTGTTTAACCTTGATCGCAGGAATGGATGGTCACTCACAGAGGGTGAGCTCGACGCATACATGGAGGAGAACCCGCAGCCCGTGCACAATGAAGAGGCAACTGAGGAGTCGGTCCAGCCCTCTAACATTGCGGAGTTTCCATACCAGCAGCCCTACTATGATTATACACCATCTGTTTCATCTTCACAAGGGCCAGGCTATGACTATGCCAATGATGACCCACCAGCATGGGGCATGTTTTCGAGACGACGTTGATCTCCACTTAGGCCAAAAGCCTAAGCTTGGGGGGAGGTACGCCGACGATTCACTCATCTACATATCATATTTTGTCGGTCCTTTGTATATCCATGTTTCGCTTTCTTTTCTTTATTGTTCTTGTTCTATTATTTACTTTCCAAAAACACAAAAAGACCAAAAATATTTCCATTATGACTGAACATGCTCAAGCTCAAGCATATGCTCAAGCATGCATATGACTGAACAAAAATTCAATTAAGCCTCGATGATTTACTTTGCCTCAGAGTTCTTGTATCATTTTTATGCCTATATTAATTTTGTTTTGTCGTAAGCATGATTATGACAACTATTGCTCTCTCGATTGTCGCTTCCCAGTCTTTTGCTAGCCTTCACTTGTACTGAGAGGGAATACTTCTCGTGCATCCAACTCCTGAAAACCAAGTAACCCAAAGAGTCCACTATAAATTTCTATGCATGGTATTTCAAAGCCATTCCAAGTAAATTTTCATGTGCTACCTTTCAAAACTTTCAACTACTTCTCATTTTGTGCCACTGTTTTTAGCTCACGGGGACGTAGTGGTTGGAATTGCTATCTTCCATATTAAATTGAGTACCCCTCGACTAGGCAGCTTCATCTGCTCGTCATTAATTTTGCAAGGGAACTGGTCAGACCATTGTAATCTAATTCTAAAAAGAAAGAAAAAAGGCACTCCTCCATGGTATGTGAAAGTTGGTGGGCACCCGATGGAATCGGTTAGCCATGGTTTGAGAAAGGAAAAAAGGTGGGGAGGAGTGCCAAAGCTTTATAAAAGAGCACCAATGTGCCAAATTTTCAAAGAACTCGGAACCGCTCTCACTTGTTTATTATGGAAGATAGCAAGTCCCCATTGCCAGTCGTTGATATGAAACAACCACCTCTCAAAATACATGTTTATCTCTGTTTTGCAAATGAAAAGCTCTAGCACATGTTAAATCACTACTTCCCTCTGCGAAGGGCCTTTCTTTTACTTTTATGTTGAGTCTTCATCTTCTAACTTTAAGCACCTTCTTGAGAGCATAGCTGTTATTCTTAGTGTAATGTGCTTGTCCTAGAACACAGTTAATTGTGGTATAACTTTGATTCTTGTATCTTTGATATTTTTACTTCTACTCTTCCTTTGGACTTCAGAGGTGCCTCAGCATTTATGTTTTGCTCCACAAATAAAGGCAAGCATGATACCACTCTTCCATATTATTTATGCATATTACAATCTTGTAGCTTCTTATGTTCATGTTACTTGTTATTACTGTATTGGCACTCTTTCATAGCTTGTTTGACTATGAGGTAACATTAGTTGCATATTTCTTATTATGAATTGCCTGAGTACTTGATCATATAGTTAGTATATATACAACATATGAAGCAAATGTGTTCGTGAAAGTTTCTTTTATCGCTCTTAGTTGTTAACTGAATTGCTTGAGGATAAGAAAATAGCTAAGCTTGGGGGGAGTTGATACGTTCAAAACGCATCTAATTTCCCGAACACTTTTGCTATTGTTTCTCCTCTATTTTGTGTGTTTTGAATACAACTAACACGGACTAACGCTGTTTTTAGCAGAATTGCTCTGGTGTCTCTTTTTGTGCAGAAATCCGACTTTCAGGAAAAATCCCAAAAAATACTGCAAAAATTCTATTTTGCCAGAAGACCCATGGAGCCAGAAGGAGAGACGAAGGGGGGCAGCGGCCTGGGCTCACCACCAGGGGGCGCGGCCCAGCCCTGGCCGCGCCCACCTGTGGTGTGGCCGCCTCGGCCGTCGCCTCGACCCCTCCTTCCGCCTACATATACCCTCTGACCTAAAAACAATGGGGGTTCGGCGTTTTTCCCAGATAGACTTCCGCTGCGCCGCCGCCATCAGAAACCGCGATTCGGAACCAGAAACTCCATTCTGGCACGCTGCCGGGACGGGGATTTGGAGGAGATCTTCATCGCCATCATGACCGACGTCTCTCCATCAACCATCCATGACTCCCCCATCCATGTGTGAGTAATTCCCGCAGTAGGCGAAGGGGATGGTAGGGATTGGATGAGATCATTCATGTAATTTGCTATGAGATTGTTAGGGCATAGTGCCTAGTATCTTTTATTAGTGCTTATGACATTGTTGCAACTTGTTGTGCTTAATGCTTGTCACTTTGGGCCCGAGTGCCATGAATTTAGATCTGAACATGTTATTATTTTTATGATGATACTTGTTGTTTATGGTCTTACCTACAAGTTGTATACACATATTGTTGTCCGGAACCCGAGGCCCCAAAGTGACAGAAATTGGGATAACCGGAGGGGATGGCTATGATGTGAGGATCACATGTGTTCACCGAGTGTCAATGCTTTGCTCCTGTACTTTATTAAAAGGAGTACCTTAATTACTAGTAGTTTCCCTTGAGGCCCTGCTGCAACAGGCTGGTAGGACAAAAGATGTCGTGCAAGTTTCTCATTGCGAGCACGTACGACTATATACGGAACACATGCCTATGATTGTTAGTACTAGGATGCTTTATCACTATTTATCTGCAATGCCCATGTCTCACTGATTTCATGAATTATCTTATCCATGCAACGCCCGTACATCCATCCCTATGCCTACAGTATTCCATCCTGCTGTTTACTATTGCTACTATTACTGCTTTTATTTTACTACTGCCGTTATTGTTTCACTATTATCACCACTATAAAACTGTTGCTACTGATAAACCGCTGCGAGCAAGTCTGTTTCCAAGTGCAGCTGAATTGACAACTCATATGTTAAGGCTTATAAATATTCTTTGGCTCTCCTTGTGTCGAATCAATAAATTTGGGTTTTACTTCACTCGAAGACTGTTGCGATCCCCTATACTTCTGGGTCATCAATTCCCTGCCAGGAAAACGGACAGTTTTTCCATTTCCAATGCATGCAGTAAATGCTTCCAAGCATCCACAGAAATCCTTGAGCTTCATTGAAAGCGAGGATCTGAGCAGTGTCTTGGACAGTGGGTGATCTCAAGTAGATATCCCCAAACACTGCTATCACCGCCATGTAGAACCGGTAGAAATAATCAAAGGCGGTGGACTCCATCATCCGAAGATAGTCATCGGTAGAATCTCCAGGAGCTCCATATGCCAGCATCCGCATAGCCACCGTGCACTTTTGGAGGGCGAAAAACCCTGCCATGCCGGTGCAATCTAACTGGCATCAGAAATAGGAGTCGTAATTGGTAATGCCAAGTTGACGTGGAATATGCAGTTGATGGTCCTTGTGCGTGGTGAACAACCAGCCCGTTGGGAACCCCAAGAGGAAGGTGTGATGAGTATAGCAGCTCGTTTTCCCTCAGTTAAGAAACCAAGGTTTATCGTTCTTGGAGAGAAGGGACAATAACGACTGAAGGTGATCCTTGCTAGTTTGCGACAGCTTCGGACAATTCATATACGGCGCCTCGTCCAAGCATTGCTTGCTAGCTGCAACGCGGAACCTGCACACACACAACCAAGTACTTTGTTCCCAACTTACGATGAGGTTGTCAATCTCACCGGTTTGCTTGAAACAAAGGTTATGAGCGTATCGAGTGGAAAACAGTAGAAGTATGCGAGTAAAGTAAATAGTGCGAGTAAAGTAAACAGGTGATAGCAATATGATGGAAATAAGACCGGGGTCCACAGTTCACTAGTGGTGTCTCTCCATAAGATAAATAACACATGCTGGGTAAACAAATTTGTCGTCGTGGTGAAACAACATATGCCATAGGATGGCTTAAATGGGGGCCGACTAGATGCTGGAGGATTCGGGAGAGGGGAACGAGCTAAAGAGCCCGACAGAAAGGAACACAGATCTACCCAGGTTCGGGGCTCTCGTAAGGAGATAACACCCCTACTCCTGCTCTACTTGCTTTATATTTGGATCGATGGAGTATACAACACTGGTACTTCCGAGCTCTCTGTTAGAGGAGGAAGATGAACTGCTAAGTGTAGGAATACTCAGTGACCAACCTTTTGCTAGGGCTCCCTATGCCACCTTATATAGTGGTGGCCAGGGTTACAACGGTCATAGGAGACCAGGAGACACCAACTACACTCCAAACAGGACTTGCTGTCGAGGGCAGACGCCCATGACTTTCTCCCTGATTGCTCTCGATGGGACTCCCCTTGCTGTACCTTGTACTTCCAGGACTGTGACCTTACCACTCTGAGGTAAGCTTGTACTTGTGCACAGTGAGGGTAGGTAACCTCCACTGTGCACCCTGCCATCATACCCTGCTACCATGCTTGGATGTTTTCTTCCTTGATTGTAGCGATGTGACACCTTGGTTGACTTAAGTATCCCGGATATGACCGTTGGCCATATCCTGGACATATATGCCGGACCAACGACCTATGAAGGTCGGGTAATCCAGCCTCCCTGTTCCTGCACAACACATCAAAATAGATAGGCCGGCATATCTGAGTATATGCCGGCACTCCTCAGTCAGTATCCCGGTTAATCCGGCATATCCAAGTATCAGCCGGGATATACATATATGCCGGCCTGGCCGATGCTCCTATATTCCGGCCAGGCCCTTCCTTGGTCAACCGGCATAAAGTCAACCACGAACCTTGTACCTTTCTAGTCTCTTGACCCTATCGGGGGTCATCCCCCCGACACTAGTCCCCGAAGCTGCCGAGGTTCCCCAGTCTTAACTGTGGAGCCTTGACAGGTTTAACATAACTTCCTTTCATTATACTCCGGTTCTCCGGTATATCCCGACGATCGGATTATATGCCGGGACATCCGCACATATCCCGGCCACTGTTCCTTCTCCAAATGTTATTCCGGCCAGTCCCGAGGGTATCCCGGACGGAACATACTCATCGGACAGTTATTCCGACATATAGACAAGTCTTCCTCGAGAAGCCACGCCTGACTGTTTGCATCGAAACTTGCAACTGCCCTGCCACCTCGAACGGTCACACGATGTGACGGTTCACAGCGCAGTTACTTCTTGCCATCATTGCGTCATGGCACGGTTACAATAGCCGCCGCCCCACTCCGTGCCACCACGTGGCGCCTCACCGCAGAAACGGTCGGGGGAGTGGAGCACTACCATCCCCACGACCCTTACCTGGCAGGCATATAAATAGGGCGGCGGGGGTGAACTTCTCTTTTTACCCCACACCATCGTCTTCCTCCGCTGCTCCCCTGCCTCCTGCGCTTCACCGCCGACCGAAGAACAGAGGAACAGCATCGCCGCCGCCGTCGACCTGCTCCCCGCCGACACCGACGCTCGGCGACGCCCGACACCTCCGTCGATGACGCCGCCGCCGCCGCATCTTTCCTCCGCGACATTGCTGGGAGATCGGGACTTCTCCTGCACACTCGCCATCGCTCCATTGCCGCCGGCCAAGCTCCGGTGAAGTCTCCCTCGGTTCTTCCTCTTTCATGCTTTTTTATAACTTCCCATCTGTAGCCACACTTGCACAGATCTGCTGCAGTTTCAACGCTTGTTTTCCCCTTTGATTCGACTAGCATTGCTAGCAACGCTCGCAGGTGTTCTTCCTTAGAAGTTTTACCCTTGTTTATTTCTTGCTTTAACTGCCTCGATAGATCATCTAGTTCTCCTAACATTGGTGAGAGCGGTATGCCGGAGAGACTAACCTCCCTCTTTTCTCCGGCCTTGATAGGAATAACATCACGGGACTCTGGCTATCACGCCTTGTACCGGCCATCCCGATGGCTTCATCGAGCATGACAGGTACCTCGGCCTCGGAGGAAGATACCTCGGCCCGGGTCCAAGGACGCTCCGGCTGGGAGGGGTCGGAGGTTACCCCGGCCGACATATCTTGGGTCACCTCAACCAGGAGAGTGCCGGAGGGCGTAGCATGCCGGCTACCGGCGGGAGAGACTGCGCCGGCACCCGAACCCGGCGAACGCGTTGTCTTCATCGCCCACTTCGAGCGGGGCTTCGGGCTGCCGGCATCGGACTTCTTCCGGGACTTCCTCAACACCTATGATCTACAACCTCATCACATCCCGGCCAATGCCGTGATGAGCCTCTCCGCCTTTGCTGCCTTTTGCGAAGGCTATGCCGGCATAGAGCCCCTTACCCAAGGCTGGGCGAAATACTTTCAGCTCCGGAAACAAGTCGTCCAAGAGCCGCCCCGGAGCAAGGATGAGCCGCAGGAAACGGCCCAGGAGAAGAAGGACCACCCCATGACCCTCTGTGGCGCGGCCACCATCATGTCCCGGAAGGGCTCGGACTTCCCCAAGGTGGAACTCCTGGAATCTTGCAAGAAGTGGCAGAAAAGCTTCTTCTACGTCAAGAACACCACCGACACGGATCTGCTCAACCTGCCGCCATTCGTGGACGAGCCACCCTTGGCCATGAAGAATTGGACCTATAACCCGAAGAATTCGGTGCTGCCGGTGAACGCGCTCCACCGGGTTAAGGGCGAGCTCCGGGATGCCGGCCTTACTTCTAACAATCTCGTGGCATGCTTCATCAGCCGGCGTGTCTCCCCTCTGCAGCGCCGGTCGCACAAGATCTGCCAGATGAGCGGGCCCATGGACCCCACCCGGCATTCCACACATGAGCTGACTCCGGCCGACATTCTGCGGCGGATCAAGGACGTCTGCAAGTCCTCTCAGGCCACTTTTGCCTGGGGGCTAGAACCATACAGCCGGGATAGGCCCGCCCCAACGGTAAACCCTCTTGTCCGATATATAAACTCTATGTCCGGCACATAGATACTTAAGCCGACACATGTCTATTTACCGACACATGTCCTGTTTGGCCCGAGATATTGCTACTTCCCGCCATGTTCTCTTGTTTGATCTTTTGACTTTGCTTTTATACAGAAATTCAGCTTCCAAGCCATGGAGAACTCCCGGATCAAGATCGCGGCGGACCGCGCTGTTGCGGATGTTGAAGATCTGGATCACTGGGACAAGTTACCCCGGAACACCCGTGCTGCAGCTGCCGCGGGTAAGGTCTCTTCATTCCGGCATTCCACTCAAGACCGGAGTGACCCTGACCTCGATGAAGATTGCCAGACGTTTATCTGCCCGACACCTCTTGCTTATGCTTTTCCAGAAACACCTGTTGCTTACGCCTTTCCAATGCCGTCCTCAGCTATCCCGGACGACATGGTTGTCGACGCCGCCCCTCTGAACCAGGGACCTCCTTCCACCGGTGGACGTTCCGGCCGGAAGCGAGGCGTGAAGCCCCAACCCGACACACCTCAGCAACAGAAGAGGCAGAAGGTTGGCGTGCCTATTCTGAAGAAACCGAGGCCTGTTGCCGCGGGGTAAGTTTCCTTTTCTTTGTATTTCCTCCAACATATCTCTTGCTTGTGTTATTGACTTGGTGTTTTCTCTCTTTCAGAGCTCCTCTTGCGCCGGAACAAGCTTCTGGCTCGAGTGGCGGCCCGAAGGTTACCAAGCCAGCTGCCCCTGCTACCTCCGACATACCCTCTGCCAGTCATACGACTTCCCCGGCGCCGGCATCTTCGCCTGCGCCCGACAAGACCACCTCCCCGGCGAAGGACGATCCTCCGCCGGAACAAGACAACTCTGCCCCCGAAGTCCACATGGACTCGGGGGCTCAACAGGAACCATCGGCCTCTGATGTCCACATGGACACAGAAGCCCACCAAGAAGCACCAGACTCCGGCGCGCCCACCAGCGACGCCGGCACAACTGAAGATGCCGGCGCAAGCAACAAGAGCGCCGGCACAGACATCAAGGGTAAAGGCCCTTTAGTGCCGGAAGTCCGGACTATTCCGGATCCTGCTCCTGCTGGCCAAGATGCACCGGCCGCGCCGGAACAGCCCGCGCCCAAGACTCCCTCTGTTGAAAAGACTCCTGCATCGGCCAAGACCACGGCGCCGGCCAAGACCTCTGCCCCGGCCAAGCCCGGCACACTGAAGATTCAGCCGAGCAAGTCTGGCACTCCATCCGCCGCCACTGCTCCTTCTAAGGCAGCGCCCCGGACCAGCTCTGCTCTGGCCCTGCATCTTGGCAGGGCAGCAACCCGGCCTGGCTACCGGCGCAACTTCTTCGACACGCCGGAACTTGAGGGCCGCGTCCCCCTGGGGACGAAGAGTGACCAAAGCCTCGGATCTCTCAAGGATCACTGTGTCAGGTGGAACGACGCTGGTGACATGGACACAGCGGATTCCCGGAGCAAGAAGATGGCCGACGCCGCGGCTAATGGCAATCCAGCAGATATCCTGGCCGCGAAACCCCTACCGATCGCCAGCGAGCTGCTCAGCCTCCAGCAGAGACTTCACCGATTGGCCGATGCCACCAACGTAAGTCCTTTCTACCTATACACATATCCCCAGTCCCCGAAAATGTCGGCTGTCCGGGATACGGACATCCGGGATTTTCTCATAGTCTTTTAGTTAGCTTCTTTTGAATTATCTGCCGACACATGAGCTCAATCCGAGCTTCAAATCCTAGTCACCGAGAGCCGGGATAGATGAGCACTCACCTGTGCCGGGTCTCTAACAACTTCACATCTCAGTTATTTTTCAAATCCTCTTGACCGAGATATAAGCTCGATTCGAGCTTCAAATCCTAGTCACCGAGAGCCGGGATAGGTGCGCAGCACCTGTGCCGGGTCTTCAATATCATGAACACTTCGTACAATCATCAATTGCACTGATATGCTAGACTTTTGTTAACAACCTTTTGAATCCTGACACTTTTGCAGCGCATGAACAACACACGCGCCGACTTGTACCATGACTTGGTATGCGAGCATCGGAAGTTATCCGACGAGCATAGCAAGCTTCAGCTGGAGCTGTCCAAGAGAGGTAAACTTCGCCGACATACCGCTATATGCCGGATATCTTTCCTCTTTTTACTTTGCAATACTATTCCTACCGACACATAACCTTGTGCCGACATTCTTCAGCTGGCACTGAAGAACAAGTCGCCGAGCTTCTCAAGAGGGTGAAGGAGCTGACAGGTATGCCGAATTCTGCTAATTTTCAACTAGGATTTTGCACTTCAAATCCTTTAATCTTTGTCAGTGCTATCTATCTTCAAATCCTTTTAACTTCAAACTGTTGCAAATGAGAAGGCTGGACTGGAGGCACGCCACCAGGACTGTATGTCGTCCGTGGATGTGGCCAAGCAACTGGATGACCGGGATACCACTCACAAGGCTGAAGTTGAGCAGCTTAAGGGCCGGATTGCCGAGCTCCTGGAGGAGAAGGAGCAAAGGGAGGGCCAACTGAAGAAAACCCAGGACTTGCTCGTTTCCTCCGAGACTGATGCCTCCACTGCCCATGCCGAACTGTCCAGCCTGAAGGAGCAGGCGACCAAATGGGAGGTTACAGTCGCCCAGCTTAATGCCGACCTTGCCAGTAAGCTTCAAATCCTTTTTCCTTATCCTGCCCTACGCATCGTGCTCTCTTCTGGCATATTTTCCTTTTGCTAATCCTTATTTCTATTTCCCAGACATGTTCCCCGCTTCCGTCGAAGACGTTGAGAGGGCTCTGCAGTTGGATCGAGAAAACCGGGGTGTTCCGGTTGACTCGGCCAACTGGGACATGTCGGAGCAGCTGCTGGCTCTGCAATCCCGGAAGAATGCCATGATGCTCTACACCGAAGAACTCTTCTATGGCGCCCAGGAGGCATTCTCTGCTCTCTGGCCGGGACAAAGGACGCGCACTGATCCTGTTGATCTCGGCAATGATCTGCAGCTTGCCAAGGTTCGCCTCCGGGAATGGCGAGATTCCGGCGCGAGGGTTGGAGCTGACGAAGCTCTCAGCTACTTCTTGTCCTGGTATGAGAAAGCAGACCTGGAGACTTTGCGCACTGTGCGCGAAGGATCGATCTGGACCACGGATCCGGATCACATCCGGCGTCGGCGGGAGTTGGCCCACAGCTATGTGGACTATGCCGACACCGATGTCTTTGTCCGGGACATCCGCGAGCCGGAGAAGACAGCGGAAGACGCCGCCAAGGAAGCTGCTGATGCTGAGGGCTCGGACTCCAGCCAAGATGAAGGGGAAACCGAAGAGGCCGACACTGATGCCCCGGAACATGCGTCTGTCCCGGGCGGAGGTGACGGCTCCATTCCGTCTGCTGGATCCGGCACTCCTGAGGCCGACATCTCCACCGCTACAGCTCCTCCAGCCGGCGGCTCTGCTTCTGCCGCTGCTCCTTGACTTTGCAGCACAAAAACTTTTAAGTTTTATCAGATCCCCGGTATGCCGGGTGCAGTTGTAAGATATACATTTTAATTTCCTTTGGTTTGCTACCCGAACAAGTTTTATCTCGGTTTGCTTTGTTATTAACGCCGGATCATCTTTGGCTAAGTCACCGAGTTTGTTTTCCTGTTTCCCCAACTTCACAACCTTGGCTACTTGTCTACCTTATTTGGCTTTCGACATATGAGTCTCAAGGTTGCTTCATTGAACATACAGTACTTTAACTTTGAAACTTAGACTTCAAATCATCCGACACTTCAAATTTTAACTTTAGCTTTAACAAAAATGTCGGTTCGCTTGCTTTACATTTCCTTAGCCGTTTTCCATGTGTAGACAATCTCCGGCATCTACTCTTGCTAGCCATGAAGCCGGGTTTCGGACAGCAGCTAAGTCGAAGAGTGGCCTTTGGTGCCGACACATTACTAGGCCGACATAGGAAATATTTGAATCAAGCCAGCCGGCACATAACTAAAAACTGTAAATAAACACCAAATATATCTCGGAGGCAGTGACCCGGCTTCTTCGGGATGCCGGCATTTCATTCATTAGTCTTGTGCCGGCATAACGCGCCGGCACACAAAGCAAAATATGGAAATACATACATTGTGTTGCTCAGGAGTAAAAGGGGCGGAGTAGAGCTATGTTCCATGGCCTCTTGGTTTCTTCTCCGGACCTGTCCGCCTTATCCTTCTTGGGGTCCTGCGCATCTATAAGATAGTAGGCATCATTGTGCAGAGCTCTGCTCACAATGAATGGCCCCTCCCATGGAGGAGTTAACTTATGCCGGCCTTCTGTTCCTTGCTTTAGCCGGAGTACTAGATCTCCCTCTTGAAATCTCCTTGGATTTACCTTCTGCGCATGATAGCGTCTGAGGTTCTGCTGATATACTGCTGTCCTTGACAGAGTTAGTTCTCTTGCTTCCTCTAGCAGATCAACATCATTTTCTCTGGCTTCTTTAGCCTCTTCCTCGGTATATAGCACTACTCTTGGTGCATCATGTATTACATCTGTTGGAAGCACCGCTTCTGCTCCATATACCAGGAAAAATGGTGTGTAGCCTGTTGACCTATTCGGAGTTGTCCTTAAACTCCAAAGCACTGCCGGCAATTCATCTAGCCAACATCCCGGCGTTTTCTCTAGTGGCTCTATCAGCCGGGGTTTTATGCCGGATAATACTAGCCCATTTGACCTCTCTACTTGGCCATTGGTACAAGGGTGAGCAACCGACGCAATGTCCAGCCGGATTCCCACTTCCTCACAAAATCTGGCAAATGGCCCTTGGGCAAAGTTCGACCCATTGTCAGTGATGATGCCATGAGGGACACCATACCTCAAGATTATATCTTTTAAGAATTTTACTGCTGTGTGACCATCACACTTGCTTATGGGCTTCACTTCAATCCATTTGGTGAACTTGTCCACCATGACCAGGATATGGGTCATCTTTCCTCTGGCCGGCTTAAATGCCCCGACCATATCCAGGCCCCAAACCGCGAAGGGCCAGGTTATCGGGATAGTCTTCAAGGCAGATGCCGGCTGATGAATCTGGTGGGCATATCTTTGACACCCATTGCACTTCCGGACCAAATCTTCTGCTTCTTGCAGTGCCGTTGGCCAATAAAACCCGTGCCGGAATACCTTTGCCACCAATGCTCTGGACGAAGCGTGGTGGCCACACTCCCCCTGATGAATTTCCCGGAGCATCTCCAGACCTTCCGCAGATTCGACACATCTCTGCAATACTCCGGTGACACTTCTTTTGTACATTTCCTTGTTTATGATGGTATAACCTTTGGATCTCCTTGTAACCTGGCGGGCTTCATATTCATCCGCCGGCACTTGGCCATCTACCAGGAAATTCATGATTGGTCGTGCCCATGAGGGCACTTCCCTGACAGTGAATACTGCCTGATCTATCTCCATCATTTCGACCGAGACATAATCGATCTCCATGGGCTGCGAAGTCCCCGGGACTGTGGGATCAGTCCCCGGGTATGCCGGAGCAGTCCCCGGGTATACCGGCGCAACCTCTTGGTAAATTTTACCCTTGCCCTTAGCTCTGCTCCGGAATACCGCACTCACCGCATATGTCGGACCAGTCCCCGGGACTGAGGTAACAGTCCCCGGGTTATCTGATCTGGCTCCGGCATCTACCTCCATTGGAACCGCATCCTCCGGACTTGGCAGGACATAAATGGAAGATGACTCCGGCGAGGGCTTGATTGATGGCTTCCTCAGATGCTCCAAAGAAATGCCGGGCGGGATTGAATCTCTGGAAGACCCCAGCTTGGACAATGTATCGGCTGCATCGTTCTGAGCCCGGAGAACATGCCGGAACTCACAACCTTCAAAGTAACCACTTAACTGCTGCACCAGGAAACGGTAGGATCCCATGTTAGCATCATGCGCATCCCATATTCCGGAACACTGCTGAATCACTAAGTCAGAATCACCGAAACACATAATCCGGCGAATTCCTATGTCCTTAGACACTTTCAGGCCATGCACAAGTGCCTCATATTCCGCCACATTATTTGATGCTGCAAAATGAATCTGCAGGACATATCTCAATTGGTCATTCTTTGGTGAACTGAGAACTATGCCGGCACCCAGGCCATGTATTGTCTTGGACCCATCGAAATGCATCCTCCAATAATTTGCATCTGGCAATGGTGGCTCATACTGTATCTCGGCCCAGTCAATAAAGAAATCAGCCAACACCTGGGACTTGATTGTATCTCTCTTGTCATACTGAGGTGTATATGGCGACAACTCTATTGCCCACTTGGCAATTCTGCCACTGGCATCTTTGTTACTTATGATCTCCGAGATAGGGGCCTCGGCCACTACCCAGATTGGATGCTCTTGGAAGTAATGCTTGAGCTTCTTGGCCGCCATATAGACACCATACGTCATCTTCTGATAGTGTGGGTAGTTTTGCTTTGAGGCGGAGAGGACTTCACTCAGATAATATACCGGCCGCTGCATGGTTTTGCCTCCCTCCTCTCGCTCCACTACTACCACTGCACTGACAACCCTGTTGGTTGCCGCTATATAAAGCAACATCGGCTCCCGGGGCATTGGAGATACTAGCACCGGCGCTGTTGACAACATCTGTTTTAATTCCTTGAAAGCAGCATCTGCTTGTACTGTCCAGATAATGTGTCAGACTTCTTCATTAACTGATATAACGGCAAAGCTTTCTCGCCCAGCCGGCTTATGAAACGGCTCAGGGATGCGAGGCACCCTGCGAACTTCTGTACTTCCTTCAAATCTGTCGGTGGCTTCATTCTTTCTATAGCACGAATCTTGCTGGGATTTACCTCAATACCCCGGCTGGAAACAAGGAAGCCGAGCAACTTGCCCGCCGGCACACCGAAGGTACACTTTGCCGGATTTAACTTCATCCGGAATCTCCTCAGATTTGCGAAGGTTTCCCGGAGATCGCCTATGAGAGTTTCACTCTCCTTGGTCTTTATGACGACATCGTCGACATATACCTGCACATTTTTATCTATTTGATCATGCAAACACTTCTGCATACATCTCTGGTAAGTTGCGCCGGCATTTCTTAAACCGAACGGCATAGTGAGATAGCAATAAGCCCCGTACGGGGTAATAAAGGATGTCTTTATTTGATCCGGCTCATACAAAGGTATCTGGTGGAAACCAGAATAGGCATCTACAAATGATAACAGTTCACATCCAGCTGTGGAATCAATCACTTGATCGATTCGAGGGAGCGGGAATGGATCTTTAGGACATGCCTTATTCAAGTTGGTATAATCAACACACATCCGCCATACTTTCACTATGGCGGGCTCATCCTTCTTCTTTTCCACCAAAACCGGATTAGACACCCAATCCGGATGCAGTACTTCCTTGATAAAGCCGGAGGCTAAGAGCCTGGCCACTTCCTCCCATATGGCTTTCCTTCTATCGCCGGCATTCCGCCGGAGCGGCTGCTTCACCAGCTTAGCATCCGGTCTCACATGCAATGCGTGCTCAGCCAGCTTCCTCGGCACACCTTGCAAGTCCGAAGTAGACCATGCAAAGATATCCCGATTCTCACGAAGGAAGCTGATGAGCTCGCTTTCCTATTTGGGATCCAAACTTGCCCCGACGAGGGCATGGCGCTCCGGGAAAGCTTCATCCAGAGGCACCTTTTGGACCTCCTTGCCTGCTTGAAAAGTAGCACTGCCACCGGGATTTGCCATGCCCGGCATAGATTTGCCGGCCACGACCGTTTCAGCAATCTCCACTGCTCGCTTGAGCCTCTTCTTTTCCTCTGCAATGATCAGAGTCTCGGCCAGATTAGATCCGGCGGTTGCACATGCCATCGAGCGCTTGTAATCACCAATGATGGTGATCACTCCCTTGGGCCCCGGCATTTTCATCTTCAGATACGCAACATGCGTAGAGGCCATGAATTTTGCCAGTGCCGGCCTACCCAGCAAAGCATGGTAGGGGCTTTCCAAATCAACCACCTCGAACATGAGATTTTCCACCCTGCAGTTATCCCGGCTGCCAAACATGACATCCATCCGGATCTTGCCCATCGGCGCACACGAAAGTCCCGGCACAATGCCGTGGAATGTGGTCTTGCTTGGCTCCAACATATTCTCCTTGATTCCCAGCTTCTGCATCGTATCTCGGTACATGATGTTGATGCTGCTACCATTGTCAATGAGGACCTTGCTGAAACTCACGTTATTAGCCGGCCCGACGAATGTCGGATCCATCACCAGAGCATACCCGCCGGGGTTTGGCATGATCCTGGGATGATCTGCCCTGTCCCAGCCAATGGCCTGGTCAGACCAGTACATTAGCTTCGGTACTGCCGACATAACGGCATTTACCTCTAGACACCGCCGGTACAAGCTCTGCTTGTCTGTTCTTTCGGTCTCAAAGACCATGTAGCTCTGATCATGTTCCTTGTACTCATTTCGGCCCGCTGCTGGGCCTCCGGCATAGTACTCCGGGTTATGGTTCTGATCCACCTGATTTACGCCGGTACCTCCGGCATTGTCCTGATTCCCGGGATTAGCCGGCCTGGGCGGGACTGCAATTGTATTGGCACCTGTCAACGGCGATGGGGCTGCCGGGACAGGTGGTCTAGCCGGTCCCCAAGGACATGCACGACCTGCCAATATGTCGTCCAGCCACGAACAGTTTCTGGTCAAATGATTCGCCGGCTTACCCGGCTGGAACGTGTGAAACACACAAGGTTTGTCCATGGCCAGACCCACTGTATACTTCGGCCACTGCTTCTTTTGTCCGGCGGCTCCACCGGCATTCTTGTTGATCCAGACATTCTTCTTCTGGAAGGGCTGTGCTTGCTGCTGCGGTTGCTGCTGCTGAGGCTGCTGATAGCCCTCATATCTCGGACACTGGCTACTGCCGGCGCCCTCTTGCTCTTCCTCCACAGCAGCTACTTGTGCCGCTCCATACCGGTAATCCGATCTTTCATCTCTTCTTTTGTTCCGGTTATCAGTGCGATAGTATTGCCCTGGTCTCCCGGTGCTGATGGTGTTCCCCTGGGTCTGCCCCTGTCCTTGTGAATCAAGGGTGGGCTGCATAGGGTCTCCCAGAGCATAACTATCAGCAATCTTGATTGTCTCGGCCAACGTGGCCGGCATTTCCCTCTGCAGCTTTTGCCACAACATGGTGCCGTGCCGGCACCCATGAGCGAACCACATGATGGCCTGCTGCTCCACAACTCCTTCGCAGGAATTGCGCAATGTGCACCACCTGGTCAGATAGTCTCGGTCGGTCTCATTCACTCCTTGCCGGCAGTTAGCCAGCTGCTGAGGACGATTCGGCCTCTTATATGTGCTGGTGAAGTTTGACACAAACTGCTCCTCGAAATCAACCCAGCCGTTGATACTTCCGGCCGGTAGATTGTTCAGCCATATCCTGGCTGGTCCTTCTAGCATTTGCGGTACATATTGTACCGCCCATCTGAGGTTTCCTCCAGCAATGTTCACTGCGGTGGAGTAATCCTCTAACCAATCTTCCGGCTTGGTACTGCCGTTGTATGTCCTCGCGCCACGCGCGAGCTGGAAGAAGTAAGGTACCGGCTCACCCATAATCCGGGGTCCAAAGCACATAGGACCCGGAGCTCCTTGCCTCTCCACCAACTCCGTTTGGTGAATCCTGTCCAGCTTGAAGCGCGCATCACTTGCTGCTAAGGACCTAGGTACTAGCCTGGATGCAATTGGGCCCGCGATCACTTTCTCCTGCTGCTGCTCCGGCTGATACTGCTCAGTATGCCGGCCTTGCTGATGCTGCTGCTGATATCCCGCCCTGACAAGGGCGGAATTCCCATCATCCTCTCGATGTCCCGGTTGACCTGCACCTTGCTGCTGCACTGCACCTCCGGCGCCCTGCTGCTGATGCCGGGCTGCACTGTTACTCCGGCCACCACCGGCCGACGCTGCCCCATGCCCGGCCGGCACATTCTGGCCAGCCTTCTTGCTGCCGACATACTTGTCAGCCTGCCCGGCACTCTTCTGCACTATTGCCTGCTTTCCGGAGATTGCCGGATCATACACTTGGATCTGCTTGTCCCGGCGGCTAGAGGTCACACTTCCGGCGCGCCGGGCACTTGGATGCGGGGACGAAGCCTCGCCCCTCGATCTTGCGCCGGCACCTCCTACCGACGCAATGTACTGGGATGCCCCGGCACCTGGGTTTGCCTTCTTAAAGGCCTCCTGCTGCTTAGTAGCTTCAGACAAAAGATGGTTAAGCCGGGCTTGCTGCTCATGCAGTGCTTCGCCGGACAAATTAGATAAGTCCTTAGCTACCTCTGCTGCTGCTCTAAGGTTCTTTACTGGCGAGCTATAAATTACCTTAGGCACAGTACTAGTTGCAGTATGACTCTTAGCCCTAGCATCTTTGCCTAGCTCAGTGTTAAGATCTCTACCTCTAGTTCTAACCTCATCTATCCGGCTAGGCCGAGTTACCACAAGAGTAAAACCATGGGCTGCCTCATACTCACGAAGTTGCCGGTTAAACCGTTCGCGCTCCTGGTGCATGGCCAGGGCCTCGTCGACGAGGGCCTGGCGAGATCCTTCCAGGACCTCCCTTGTCTGCTCCGGATCATCGCCGGATCGCACCGGCTCGAGAAGTCGCTCGATGACGGGAAGAAGCACATGACCCTTTGCCGGCACAGCGGAAGTGCCGGCCAGGTTCTCGACACGCTCCAACGGAGGACGTGCCGACCTCTTGGCCTTCGACGGCTCCGGGGGAGTTTCTCCTGCTGCTGCTGCTGCGGCCTTGCCGGCACCATCTGCCGGCGGCGCTGATGTGCCGGCCATCATTACCTCGGCCGACTCTACTGAGTGAGCGTTACGCCCAGCGTGAGCCAACCGATGTGACGGAGGATCCGATGCCACCAGCACCTTTTCCCCGCAAACTCTCTCAGTCCCCACGTACACCTCGTGGGAACCGAAAGACATGATCTGGCCATCCCTGGGGAACGGCCGGCCGCCGAGACATCCAGCGTTGTCGCTGACGAAGCTGAGCGAGCCTAGCCTCTGGACGAGGCCAGAGACCACGCGCACTCCTGAAGCTGCTATCACAGACCCCGTCCGAATAAACACTCCGCCCAGCATATCGATGAGCCCCACGGTGGGCGCCAAATGTCGTCGTGGTGAAACAACATATGCCATAGGATGGCTTAAATGGGGGCCGACTAGATGCTGGAGGATTCGGGAGAGGGGAACGAGCTAAAGAGCCCGACAGAAAGGAACACAGATCTACCCAGGTTCGGGGCTCTCGTAAGGAGATAACACCCCTACTCCTGCTCTACTTGCTTTATATTTGGATCGATGGAGTATACAACACTGGTACTTCCGAGCTCTCTGTTAGAGGAGGAAGATGAACTGCTAAGTGTAGGAATACTCAGTGACCAACCTTTTGCTAGGGCTCCCTATGCCACCTTATATAGTGGTGGCCAGGGTTACAACAGTCATAGGAGACCAGGAGACACCAACTACACTCCAAACAGGACTTGCTGTCGAGGGCAGACGCCCATGACTTTCTCCCTGATTGCTCTCGATGGGACTCCCCTTGCTGTACCTTGTACTTCCAGGACTGTGACCTTACCACTCTGAGGTAAGCTTGTACTTGTGCACAGTGAGGGTAGGTAACCTCCACTGTGCACCCTGCCATCATACCCTGCTACCATGCTTGGATGTTTTCTTCCTTGATTGTAGCGATGTGACACCTTGGTTGACTTAAGTATCCCGGATATGACCGTTGGCCATATCCTGGACATATATGCCGGACCAACGACCTATGAAGGTCGGGTAATCCGGCCTCCCTGTTCCTACACAACACATCAAAATAGATAGGCCGGCATATCTGAGTATATGCCGGCACTCCTCAGTCAGTATCCCGGTTAATCCGGCATATCCAAGTATCAGCCGGGATATACATATATGCCGGCCTGGCCGATGCTCCTATATTCCAGCCAGGCCCTTCCTTGGTCAACCGGCATAAAGTCAACCACGAACCTTGTACCTTTCTAGTCTCTTGACCCTATCGGGGGTCATCCCCCCGACAAAATTACACTTGGGCAATTGATAGAATAAAGATAAATGTGATATGTCAAGAAGATCACTATGAGATTTACTCTGGGCATTACAATAAAATACATAGACCGCCATCCAACTGCATCTATGATTAATAATCCACTTGTGATGAATCAATCTGAGAACTCCACAAGTATTAAGTTGCGAACAACAGATAATTGCATTAAGCAAAGTGTGTAATATAAACAAAGCATATGCCCTTGAGCATATGAATGTTATTTTCTCCCTAGTAGCAACAGCACATCTACAACCTTAGAGGTTTCTGTCACTCCCCCAGGTTAAATAGAGGCATGAACCCACTATCGAGCATAAATACCCCCTCTTGGAGTCACTAGCAAATACTCAGCCAAGATAGCTACTAACAACGGAGAGCATGCAAGATCATAAACAACATAGAGATAACAAAAGATAATATTCAGTACAACAACTCAATCATAACACCAATATTCATCGGATCCCAACAAACCAAACATGTAGAATTACATAACGGTGATCTCAATCATGTAGGGCAGCTCATGAGACCTAAACATGAATCACATGGTGGAGAAGACAACCATCTAGCTACTGCTATGGACCCATAGTCCAAGGTAGACTACTCACTCATCGCTCCAGAGGCAAGCATGGCGATGAAGAAGACCTACGGTGGCGATTCCCCTCTCTGGCAGGGTGCCGGGAAGAGCTTCTGGACCCTCCCGATCTTCGGGTCGACGGCGGCGGCGGATCGCGATGTGTTCTGGAAAAGTGATCAGGTACTTAGGTTTTTCCCGTCGGGGGGTCTTTATAGGCGAAGGGGAGATGTCAGAGGTGGCCCCAGGCCTCCTCATGCTAGGGCGGCGCGGCCAGGGGCTGGGCCGCGCCAGCCCTGTGTGAGGGCGGCCTGTGGCCCCTCTCCTTCTTCTCTTCGGATGACTGGAAGCTCCCGAACAAAATAAGACTTCAGGAACTTGTTTCGTCCAATTTCGAGAATATTTCCTGTGTATCACTTCTGAAACACAAAAACAACACAAAACAGGGAATTGGCACTGTGGCGACTTGTTAATAGGTTAGTTCCGGAAAATGCATAAAAGTGCCACGAAGTGTAACAAAATAGTAGGCAAATGGTGTAAAAACAAGCATGGAGCATCAAAAATTATAGATACGTTGGAGACGTATCAAGCATCCCCAAGCTTAACTCCTGCTTGTCCTCGAGTAGGTAAGTGATAACAAAAGAATAATTTTTGAGGTGACATGCACCTACACAATCTTGATCATATATGTAAGCATTTGTGAGCTGGGATCATAAGAACTTAAAACATGGGCACGAAGATATAATCTTGACAATAAGAACTTAGCAACCATGTTGTAAACATGCAAATGAACACAAACAAAAGATCATAAAAATGAAACAATGAAAGTCAAACGTGTGTTCAAATCATAAGGAAAAACATGCAAATGGTTTTCAGCTTGTCCTTCAAAGAGAGCAAAACATAAATGCATAGGATAGCTTCAAGTTTAAGAGGGCGACTAGATACAAATAATTTGAGAACAAGTGAAACCAACAATATGAATCAATCAATGAAAACTTTGGGACAATGCACATTATACTAAGAATGACAACTATGCTCTCTTAATGGTGCATAAAGATAGAAGGTGGCGACTCAACATAAAAGTAGAAGAAAGGCTCTTCGCAGAGGGAAGCAGTGATTGCAAGTTTTATAACCTTCAAAAATTATGGTACTTACCGGCTTTGAGCTCTCATTGCCCCCATCATAAGCATCTTGAATGGTTAAAGTTAATGCGAGAACAATTATGATGCATATGCTTGACAAATCATAAGTTGAAAACCTCGTGTCCCATGAATACGAGTACCCAAACCTCATGCTACTTTACTTAGAGTCCCAAGCAAGGCTCTTGTCATTGTAAATATATGCATATCATTGAGAACCACCAATGGGGTACCTTCATGCCCGATGACATGGAACAATCCCACATCAAAATGACAGGACAAGCAGACAATGAACACCTCGACATCTCTTTTATTTGCCATTTGTTTAGCTTTTTATTGTGAGATGCGTTGTCGAATGTGCACCATGGATATGCTGCAAATTTCCACCATGAATTATGCATGGCTTAGATTAGCGGCCCGACGTTTCCCTAACACATATACAAACTCCATGATCCCCACAAGATTCCCAATTCATTTCACACCGTGGGCATCCATAAACAAAATATCACGATATCAACTCAAATAAGAAGTGCAATGTTGAAAGCTTGCCCATGACTGCATGGCTGGGCTAGTCTCCAACTTACAACTTGCAAGCATAACAACTCAACATAAGAGACCACAATGTCAAATTTTAAAGAACAGGAAAAAGTAAAGTGTGCCTTCCGGTTCGTGAGAGCTTTACTGACCGAATTTCGCATAACACTGGTAAGAGTTTAATTTGAAGAGAAAATAAAAGCAAGTCAAATTTACTTGGAATAGCAAATTGCTAGTAGGTATGTATGGTGGACACTTTGGAAAACTTTGGCTTTTAGGAGTTGGATGCACGAGTAGAGCTCATACTCAGTACAAGGCGAGGGCTAGCAAAAGACTGGGAGCGACCAACTAAGAGAGCAATAATGGCCATAATCATGCAAAGCGACAAAGCAACATTAAAAGAAGCATAAGATGGCATCAAAAGTCAAAAACTAAATGATCATAGAGGCTAATGGCAACTTTGTAAGAGTCTAACATGTGTGAGCATGCGCCAAGTCACCCCAAATAAAGCATCAAGGAGAAAAACAAAATAATGCTTCCATACAATAAAAACAACGCATGATTTTTTCAAAGGCTCATTAAGCAATCTTAGTTATTTGAGACAAGTCATGCTACAGCAAAACCACTAAGCATACTATCAAAAAGACATCAAGCATGGCATGAAAAAGCCTAAGCCGCAGTCTAGACAAGCTCCTTCTTGTACCACTATTTTGCATAAAGCTTTTTCTCTTTTCCAACACCATTTGAAATTTTTATAAACACCTCTTTTGATGAAAACCAATAAAGATCAGAGGCAAAAATATACCTTGATGAAAATATATGACAAGGTCTGAACGCAAATCAAGGCGAAAACGAAAACCAAAAGCAGTAGCGGAAAAAGAAAAACACTCGGTGAATGATAAGAGTGAAAAATGGAGTGTTCTTTGCAAATGAAAACGAAGGCAACTTCTCCAAAGGAAATTTGTTGGGGTCCAACCATTTATTGCAGCAAACAAAACTAAACTAACTAAGAAAACTAAAACAACTAACTCTCCAAGAAAAACACATAGTGCATGAAGCAATAAAAATATAGTGTCTTGAAAGTTGACCTGATTTTTGCCGATGAAGAAGAGGTGCCTCGGGAGCATCCCCATGCTTTGATGCTTGTACTTCTTGGATATTTCTTGGGGAGATGCATGGGCATATCCAAGCTTGAGCTTTTGTCCATTCTTCAACTCATCTCATCATTCTCCAATCCCTACACTTGAAAACTTCCTTCATACAAAACTAAACACAAATCTATTAGCAACATTAGTGCAGGCATAACATATAATCAACCTCTTTTTGCTTCAGGTTTCAACTCAAAACCACCACATATATAGCAAATACTACTGTAGCAACTTCCCCAAAAGTTCCATGATCAAAAGAACTCAAAAGAAAGCGATAAAGCGGCAAACACAAATATTGGCAGAAATATGTCAAAACAGAACAGCTGACAAAGGTCGAATTTTTGAGGGGTTTTCTGTTGCTCAAATCAAAAAGTGTTAAACTAACGAAAGTTTGGATATAACCTGGGACATATGCACAAGAAATCGCAGGTCCTAAAGATATACAGAGAATTTATACGAATGTTTACGGTGCAGCACCGAAAACAGTTTCAGGACAGCAACATCCCCAAATCTTTACCTCACTCGAATTAGAGGCTTCTCTTGGCACAAAAACAAAATAAACAAGATAAGGAGCGGTCATTACAGTAGTAATGACTTCCAAGACTCAAATAAAAGAAAAAGTACTGAAAATAAAACATTGGGTTATCTCCCAAGAGTGCTTTTCTTTAACGCCTTTGAGCTAGGCGCAGAAAATTGCGAATCAAGTAATATCAAGTGATGAAGCATCAAGCTCATAATTTTCTCTAAGAATAGAGTCAAAAAGCAATTTCTTTCTTTTCCTAGGGAAGTGTTCCATACCTTTCTTTAGTGGGAATTGGTATTTGATGGTGCCTTCTCTCATATCAATGATAGCACCTACAGTTCGAAGAAAAGGTCTTCCCAAAATAATAGGACATGAAGCATGGCATTCAACGTCCATAACAAGAAAATCAGCGAGAACAAGGTTATTATTAACCACAATAAGAACATCATTAATCCTTCCCAAAGGTTTCTTCTTAGCAACATCAGCAATAGGAACATCAAAGTAACACTTTTCAAGCGGTGGTAAATCAAGCATGTCATAAATCTTTCTAGGCATGATAGAAATACTAGCACCTAGATCATAAAGCATGGCAATCAAAACCAATAACATGCATATCAATGATGGGTTCCCAACCATCTTCTAACTTCTTGGGAACAGAGGCTTTTTGCTTCAACTTTTCATCCCTAATTTTCATGAGAGCATTGGTAATATGCTTAGTAAAAGCAACATTTAAAGAACTAGCATTGGGAGTCAAAGCAAGCTTTTGCAAGAACAAAATAACTTCAGATATATTGCAGCCATCAACATCAAAATCATTAAAAGAAGTAGAGTTATCATCCCCCACACTCCGAAAAAATTTAGCACTCTTTTGAGAAAAAGTTTTGGCAGTTTTAGGCTTTTTAACACAAGGAGTGGGAGTTTTCTCTACCCCAATCAAAGTAAGAGGATTGCTAGCATTAGGAGCAACATAATTAGAGGTAGTAATGGTACATACCTTCATCTCTCTAACCATCTCATCTTCTCTTTCTCACCTAGCATGCAATTCTGCTAACAATCTAATATTTTCATCAATTCCAACTTGAATAGCATTAGCGGTAGCAAAAACATTGTTCTCTTTCACATCATTAGGCAACACTTTTAATTACAGAATTTCAACATCATGAGCAAGGCTATCAACTTTAGAAGCAAGAATATCAATTTTGCCTAACTTTTCCTCAACAGACTTGTTAAAAGCAGTTTGCTTACCGATGAAGTCCTTGAGCATTACCTCAAGCTCGGAGGGCGGGGCCCTAGTGTTGTTGTACGAATTACCATAAGAGCTACCATAACCATTACCATTGGTAGAAGGATACGGCCTATAATTGTTACTAGCAAAATTGTTCCTATAAGCATTGTTGTTAAAATTATTATTTCTAATGAAATTCACATCAACATGCTCTTCTTGAGCAACCAGAGAGGCTAAAGGAACATTATTAGGATCAACATGAGTCCTATCATTAGCAAGAATAGCCATAATGGTATCAATCTTCTCATTCAAGGAAGAGGTTTCCTCAACAGAATTTACCTTCTTACCTTGTGGAGCTCTCTCGGTGTGCCATTCGGAATAATTTACCATCATGTTGTCAAGTAGCTTTGTTGCGGCACCCAAGGTGAGGGACATAAAAGTGCCTCCAGCAGCTGAATCAAGTAGGTTCCTCGAAGGAAAATTCAGTCCTGCATAAAAAGTTTGGACAATCATCCAAGTAGTCAGTCCATGAGTGGGGCAATTCTTTATCATAGATTTCATTCTTTCCCAAGCTTGAGCAACATGTTCATTATCAAACTGAGTAAATTTCATAATATTGCTACACAGAGATATAATCTTAGCAGGAGGATAGTATCTACCAATAAAAGCATCCTTGCACTTAGCCCATGAATCAATACTATTCTTAGTCAAAGACAGCAACCAATCTTTAGCTTTTCCTCTCAAAGAAAAAGGAAACAACTTGAGCTTAATAATATCACTTTCTACATCCTTATATTTCTGCATCTCACATAGCTCAACAAAATTGTTGAGATGAGCTGCAACATCTTCAGTACTAACACCAGAGAATTGCTCTTTCATAACAAGGTTCAACAAAGCAGGCTTAATCTCATAAAAGTTTGCAGCAGGAGCAGGTGGTGCAATAGGAGTGCAGATAAAATCACTATTGTTTGTGCTAGTAAAGTCACACAACTTGGTGTTTTCAGGATTGGCAATTTCAGCAAAACGAAAGTAAACAAGTAAAAACAACTACCAAGGATTCTAATTTTTTTGGGTTTTTGATATAAAATGATGTAGGTAAAATAAATAAAGTAAAGCAAAACAATAACAAAGTAAAGGATGTGCGTGCGAAAACTCCCCTCGCAGAAGTCTTCCAATCTCCCCGGCAACGGCGCCAGAAAAGAGGCTACTAATGCCAAGTTGACGTGGAATATGCAGTTGATGGTCCTTGTGCGTGGTGAACAACCAGCCCGTTGGGAACCCCAAGAGGAAGGTGTGATGAGTATAGCAGCTCGTTTTCCCTCAGTTAAGAAACCAAGGTTTATCGTTCTTGGAGAGAAGGGACAATAATGACTGAAGGTGATGCTTGCTAGTTTGCGACAGCTTCGGACAATTCATATACGGCGCCTCGTCCAAGCTTTGCTTGCTAGCTACAACGCGGAACCTACACACACAAAACCAAGTACTTTGTTCCCAACTTACGATGAGGTTGTCAATCTCACCGGTTTGCTTGAAACAAAGGTTATGAGCGTATCGAGTGGAAAACAGTAGAAGTATGCGAGTAAAGTAAATAGTGCGAGTAAAGTAAACATGTGATAGCAATATGATGGAAATAGGACCGGGGTCCACAGTTCACTAGTGGTGTCTCTCCATAAGATAAATAACACATGCTGGGTAAACAAATTACAGTTGGGCAATTGATAGAATAAAGATAAACGTGATATGTCAAGAAGATCACTATGAGATTTACTCTGGGCATTACAACAAAATACATAGACCGCCATCCAACTGCATCTATGACTAATAATCCACTTGCGGCGAATCAATCCGAGAACTCCACAAGTATTAAGTTGCGAACAACAGATAATTGCATTAAGCAAAGTGTGTAATGTAAACAAAGCATATGCCCTTGAGCATATGAATGTTGTTTTCTCCCTAGTAGCAACAACACATCTACAACCTTAGAGGTTTCTGTCACTCCCCCAGGTTAAATAGAGGCATGAACCCACTATCGAGCATAAATACCCCCTCTTGGAGTCACTAGCAACTACTCGGCCAAGATAGCTAATAACAACAGAGAGCATGCAAGATCATAAACAACATAGAGATAACAAAAGATAATATTCAGTATAGCAACTCAATCATAACACCAATATTCATCGGATCACAACAAACCAAACATGTAGAATTACATAACGGTGATCTCAATCATGTAGGGCAGCTCATGAGATCTAAACATGAAGCACATGGTGGAGAAGACAACCATCTAGCTACTGCTATGGACCCATAGTCCAAGGTAGACTACTCACTCATCGCTCTGGAGGCAAGCATGGCGATGAACAAGACCTCTGGTGGCGATTCCCCTCTCCGGCAGGGTGCCGGGAAGAGCTTCTGGACCCTCCCGATCTTCGGGTCGACGGCGGCGGCGGATCGCGATGTGTTCTGGAAAAGTGATCGGGTACTTAGGTTTTTCCCATCGGGGGGTCTTTATAGGTGAAGGGGCGATGTCAGAGGTGGCCCCAGGCCTCCTCACGCCAGGGCGGCGCGGCCAGGGCCTGGGCCGCGCCAGCCCTGCGTGAGGGCGGCCTGTGGCCCCTCTCCTTCTTCTCTTCGGATGACTGGAAGCTCCCGGACAAAATAAGACTTCAGGAACTTGTTTCGTCCAATTTCGAGAATATTTCCTGTGTATCACTTCTGAAACACAAAAACAGCAGAAAACAGGGAACTGGCACTGTGGCAACTTGTTAATAGGTTAGTTCTGGAAAATGCATAAAAGTGCCACGAAGTGTAACGAAACAGTAGGCAAATGGTGTAAAAACAAGCATGGAGCATCAAAAATTATAGATACGTTGGAGACATATCAAGCATCCCCAAGCTTAACTCCTGCTCGTCCTCGAGTAGGTAAGTGATAACAAAAGAATAATTTTTGAGGTGATATGCACCTACACAATCTTGATCATATATGTAAGCATTTGTGAGCTGGGATCTTAAGAACTTAAAACATGGGCATGAAGATATAATCTTGACAATAAGAACTTAGCAACCATGTTGTAAACATGCAAATGAACACAAACAAAAGATCATGAAAATGAAACAATGAAAGTCAAACGTGTGTTCAAATCATAAGGAAAAACATACAAATGGTTTTCAGCTTGTCCTTCAAAGAGAGCAAAACATAAATGCATAGGACACCTTTAAGTTTAAGAGGGCGACTAGATACAAATAATTTGAGAACAAGTGAAACCAACAATATGAATCAATCAATGAAAACTTTGGGACAATGCACATTATACTAAGAATGACAACTATGCTCTCTTAATGGTGCACACGTTTGACTTTCATTGTTAATAAGTTAGTTCCGGAAAATGCATAAAAGTGCTACGAAGTGTAACGAAACAGTAGGCAAATGGTGTAAAAACAAGCATGGAGCATCAAAAATTATAGATACATTGGAGACGTATCAGTAATCTCGAAGGGCATAGACAATTTTTAGGAAGAGCTTCCGGCTCATCCTGAAATGACGCCTAAAAATAGCCTCACCGTGCAATAGATTGTCGGTGAAGTAGTCGGCGTAGAGTATGCAGTAGCCCTCCCTTCGCTGCCTCGGCTTGCACTTCCAGTGACCTAGTGCCGACCCACCATGGCGACCAATGGCCGTCTCCACGTACAAGCCCGACAAGCAAGCTAGGATCAACATATGCTCCTCGTCTTGGGCGGCGGCTGCCATCTCTTCTTCAAAAATCTTGGCGAACATCTGCTCCTCCTCATCGTCCGAGTACATGTCTGGTTAGACAAATGGACAAACACCTGCCGGGCGTGTCGATGAGGCGCGATGGGAGGAGTTGCCTGATGGCGGAATATAGGCAGATAGCACGCCGGACGGTGGAATATAGGCTGGTAGGAGGAGGGACGGCAGAGTGCAGGCAACCGGCCAGCGGATTGGCGAGGGGTGGTGTAGGCGGCGACAGAGCAACGAGGGGGGGGGGGGAGGGGGATTTGCGACCAGATTTTAGGGTTCGTGTGTTCTCTCACCGACAGATCGGGCCCATCCCCGCTTTTCTCTCGTCCAGAGTCCCCGAGCACACCCGGGAGGCCAAGGATGGCCTGGGCTCTCCGGATGGATGAAGGCCCAAATCCGAGGGAAAACGAGAAACCGGAGACGCGACTGGACCGTTTTTCACCATCCAGATGAAATAAAGGGCTACCAGAGGCCTCTTGGATTCATGGCTAGAGATGCTCTTACCCCTATAGTCCGCTGCATAGTGTGCGCGCACACGGCTCGCGCCCCCAGATGACCTAGACGTGCCGGCTGATAGCTCTTACCAAGCCTCTCAACGAGACCGGATCATCAGCAGCAACTGCGTCCAACTTCAGGACAACTTCATGTCACTGGATGTGCCATCACGAGCTCCATCCCTTCCCCTCCTCTGTCTCCCATTTGGCCACAGATCCGACATGGATAGCCTATCCAGCTGGATCACCGACGCGTGCGCTCGGCGGCTCCCCTCAACGGCGCGCCCCATCCCTACTCAGCGCGATTCATCCACGATTTGTTTCTTGCCGATGAGCTCCGTCGGCCCACCAACCCCTCGCGCTCCTCTCGTCCTCCCTGAGGGGAGGGAGCGCCACCGCCTCCTCCCCCGTCTAAAGCCCCCTCCCTCCGCCTTTCCCCACCACCGCCGCCGGCAGGAGCTGCCGGGCGAAGCCCTGGTGGCGCCGTCAGCGGCGGGATGTCTTCCCCGCGCGCTTGGAGGCGGTTCCGGGGACTCCTCTTCCGGTGGCGGTGCAGCTCGGCCGGCGGCGGTTTGGCTCGGCGGATTGGGTCCCGCGGGCGGGTGGACGTCGATGTAGCGGCGCGGTCGTTGGCCACGGGGCTGAAGGGTTTCGTAGCATAGTAAACAAAAATTTTCTACGCAACAAACAAGAAAGCCAAGATCTAATCTAGGAGATGTAATCAACGAGAGGGGTAGATGAGATCTTCATACCCTTGAAGATTCGCACAGCGGTAACGTTCAAAAGAACGTGGTTGACGTAGTCGTACTAGCCTTCTCCTCCTCGCGATCCGATCCGATCCTACGCCGCAAGTGGCGGCGCCTCCGAGAGTTGCACACGTACAGCGCACCAACGACTCCGCCTTCCCGGTCCAGCGAGATATGGTGGAGTGGTAGATGGGATCGACAACACGACGGCGTGGTGTCTATGGTGGAGAGTTTTCGCCGACAGGGCTTCGCCTGTTTGCGTGGTGGAGAAAGAACGGAAAAAGGAGGCTTCAGAAAGCGGGCAGCGGCTTCGCAGAGAACTATTTTTCTGTCTCTAAACCGGCTGCGCCCTGCTGCTTTTATAAGCGGCCTGAACAGCTGATCGCGCACGCACGATGCCGGCTCCGGGTCGAACTCCTGGCCGAATCCCAGCCGAACACGCAGCGATTGACGCGTGAACGATTGACGCGTGAACGTGCAGCAGCTGGCCAGGTGCAGCGCACCAGTCGGCCCAGCGCGCGTGCGCTCGAGGCAGGGGCCTCGTCATTGCATGCGATCAGCTAGCCAGCTCGAGCGCGCAAGCCATGCATGCATGCATGCATGCTTCCTCCTCTTTTTTTTTCTTCTCTTTATTTATTTCTTCTAAATAAATACTGCTTAATATTTATCAATTCTCATAACTGATAAATACTAATATTTTTTCCACCCGGAACAATTCCGTAACTTCTGAAACAGTTTCACATATATCCCGAAATTACCCTAGCGCTGATGCACGTTAAGTGTGTGACCCTACGGGTTCGAGAATACGTGGACATGATCTCTATCAATAATCAATAGCGGGATCTGGAAATCCATATTGACTCCCACGCACTCAGCGATGATCATATCGGATGAACCACGATGTCAGAATTCAATCAATCTCGTATTTGTATTCCCTTCGTCTCGCGATATTTTACTCGCCCGAGATTCGATCGTCGGTATCGGCATACCTAGTTCAATCTCGTTCACAGCAAGTACTTTACTCGTTCCGTAATCCGATATCACTTTGTGATTAACTCCTTAACCACGTGCTTGCAAGCGATGTTGATATCGATTACCGAGTGGGCCCGAAGTATATCTCTCCGACTTGGGAGGGACAAATTCCATCTCGATACATACAACCCAACAAGTACTTTCCGATCACCTGAGAGACACCTTTATTATCACCCTCACATAGGATGACGTTTGATGACTTCAAAGCTTTCTTCCGATACTAGGGAGTTGTATTATCTCATGGTCTAAGGAATACAATACATGACATAGGAAAAGCTTCGCAAAGATGAACACGATGACACGATCTAATTGCTCTGCTTTATTTGGGTCTGTCCATCACACCATTCTCCTAATGATGTGATCTCATTATTAATTGACAACTCATGTCTATGGTTAGGAAACCTTAACCATCATTAATCAATGAGCTAGTCCATAGAGGCGTACTAGGGACACGGTGTTGTTCATAAACCACACAAGTATTAAAGTTTCCGCTTAATACAATTCTAGCATGGAATATAAACATTATCATGAACAAGAATTATAATAATAACATCTTTATTATTGCCTCTAGGGCATAATTCCAACAGTCTCCCACTTGCACTAGAGTCAATAATCTAGTTTACATCTGGCAACAATCTAACACCCATGGCATTAAGGTGCTGATCATGTTTTGCTCGTGGAAGAGGTTTAGTCAACGGATCTGCGACATTCAGATCCGTATGTACTTTGCTAATCTTCAGATCTCCATCTGCTATATAATCTCGAATTATATGGAAACGGCGGTTGATGTGCTTGGTTTTTGGATGATATCTTGGTTCCTTAGCCAGTGCTATGGCGCCAGTGTTGTCGCACAATATCTCCAGTGGGTCCAAGGCATTTGGAACCACACCAAGCTCAGTGATGAAGTTTCTGATCCAAACTCCTTCACTTGATGCTTCTGAAGCAGCCATGTATTCCGCTTCTGTTGTAGATCCCGCGATCACGCTTTGCTTGCAGCTTCTCCAGCTCACAGCTCCACCATTCAAAATATAAACGTATCCTGTCTGAGATTTAGAATCATCCGGGTCGGTGTCGAAGCTAGCGTCAACGTAACCTTTTACGACGAGCTCCTCGTCACCTCCATAGACCAAGAACATTTCTTTAGTCCTATTTAAATACTTTAGGATGTTCTTTACGGCTGTCCAGTGTTCCACTCCTGGATCACTTTGATATCTGCTCGTCAAACTAAGAGCATTGGACACATCCGGTCTAGTACATAGCATGGCATACATGATAGAACCTATGGCCGAGGCATATGGCACTTTGCTCATAGTTTCTCTATCTTTTACCGTAGCTGGACACTGAGCCTTGCTCAATATCTTACCTGACAACATGGGCAATGAACCTTTCTTTGCTTTATCCATTCTGAACCTCTTCAGAACTTTGTCCAGGTATGTACTTTGGCTTAAAGCTATTAGGCGTCTTTGTCTATCTCTATAGATTTTGATGCCTAATATATAAGCAGCTTCCCCTAGGTCTTTCATTGAAAAACATTTATTCAAATAACTCTTCACATCGTTAAGCATACCGATGTCATTTCCAATAATCAATATGTCATCCACATATAATACTAAAAATGTCACCGAGCTCCCACTCACTTTCTTGTAGATACAAGCTTCGTAGCAATTTGGAACAAATCCAAAACTCTTGATCACTTGATCAAAACGAAGGTTCCAACTCCGAGATGCTTGCTTCAGTCCATAAATGGAACGCTGAAGTTTGCACACCTTATTAGCATCCTTAGGATCGACAAAACCTTCGGGCTGCATCATATACAACTCTTCATCAATGTTGCCATTGAGGAACGCAGTCTTGACATCCATCTGCCATATTTCATAATCATGAAACGCAGCAATTGCTAATAAAATCCGAATGGACTTAAACATCGCTACGGGAGAGAAAGTCTCATCGTAGTCAACACCTTGAACTTGCCGAAAACCTTTTGCGACAAGCCGAGCTTTATAGACAGTAACATTACCATCCGCGTCCGTTTTCTTCTTGAAAATCCATTTGCACTCAACGGCCTTACGGTCGCTAGGAGGGTCCACCAAAGTCCACACTTGGTTTTCGCTCATGGATCCCAATTCGGATTTCATGGCCTCTAGCCATTTCTCAGAGTCTGGGCTCATCATCGCTTCCTCATAGTTCGCAGGTTCGCTGTTGTCTAACAACAAGACGGTTAAGACAGGGTTGCCGTACCATTCAGGAGTGGCACGTGACCTTGTCGACCTGCGAAGTTCAGTAGTAGCATCGTTCGAAGTTTCATGATCTTTATCATTAGCTTCCTCTTTTGTTGATGCAGGTGGCGCCAGAACAATTTCTGGTGCTGCGCTACTCTCCAACTCGAGAGAAGGTTCAATAACCTCGTCTAGCTCTACCTTCCTCCCACTCACTTCTTTCGAGAGAAACTCCTTCTCAAGAAAGGATCCGTTCTTTGCAACAAACACTTTGCCTTCGGATCTGTGGTAGAAGGTATACCCAATCGTTTCCTTAGGGTATCCTATGAAGACGCATTTCTCCGCTTTGGGTTCGAGCTTGTCTGGCATCAACTTTTTGACGTAAGCTTCGCATCCCCAAACTTTAAGAAACGACAACTTAGGTTTAGCACCAAACCATAGTTCATACGGTGTCGTCTCAACGGATTTAGATGGTGCCCTATTTAAAGTGAATGCAGCGGTTTCTAATGCATAACCCCAAAATGATAACGGCAAATCTGTAAGAGACATCATTGATCGCACCATATCTAATAGAGTTCGATTCCGGCGTTCAGACACACCATTGCGCTGTGGTGTTCCGGGTGGCGTGAGTTGTGAAATGATTCTGCTTGCTTTAAGATGCGTGAGAAAATCATAACTCAAATACTCACCTCCACGATCGGATCGCAGAAATTTAATTTTCCTGTTACGATGGTTTTCCACTTCGTTCTGAAATTCTTTGAACTTTTCAAATTTTTCAGATTTATGTTTCATTAAATAGATATACCCATATCTACTTAAATCATCAGTAAAAGTGAGAAAATAGCGATATCCACCGCGCGTCGAAATACTCATTGGTCCGCACACATCGGTATGTATGATTTCCAACAAGTCCGTTGCTCGCTCCATTATACCGGAGAACGGGGTTTTGATCATCTTGCCCATGAGGCATGGTTCGCACGTGTCAAATGATTCAAAATCAAGAGACTCCAAAAGTCCATCAGAATGGAGTTTCTTCATGCGTTTTACACCAATATGACCTAGACGGCAGTGCCACAAATAAGTTGGATTATCACTATCTACTTTGCATCTTTTAGCCTCAATGTTATGGATGTGTGTTTCATTGCTTTCGAGATTCAGAAGAAATAAACCATTCACAACAGGTGCATGACCATAAAAGATGTTATTCATATAAATGGAACAACCATTATTCTCAGATTTAAATGAATAACCGTCTTGCAATAAACACGATCCAGATATAATGTTCATGCTCAACGCAGGCACATAATAACACTTATTAAGGTTTAAAACTAATCCCGAAGGTAAAACTAAGGAGAGCGTGCCGACGGCCATCACATCAACTTTTGATCCATTGCCAACGCGCATCGTCACCTCATCCCTTGCTAGCCGCCGTCTATTCCGTAGCTCCTGTTTCGAGTTACAAATATTAGCAACTGAACCAGTATCATATACCCAGGCACTACAACGAGTGCTAGTAAGGTAGACATCAATAACATGTATATCAAATATACCTTTGATGGTGCCAGCCTTCTTGTCCGCTAAGTACTTCGGACAGTTGCGCTTCCAGTGACCCTTGACCTTGCAATAGAAGCACTCAGTGTCCGGCTTAGGTCCAGACTTGAGCTTCTTCTCAGCAGGGGCAACATGCTTGCCTTTGCCTTTCTTGAAAGATCCCTTTGCACCCTTAGTTTTCTTAAAGCTAGTGGTCTTGTTGACCATCAACACATGATTGTCTTTCTTGATATCCACCTCCGCAGCTTTCAGCTTAGCGAAGAGCTCAGTGATCGTATCAGTGGAACCAATTTGATTATGAGTAACTACAAAACCTTTGTAGCTAGGAGGGAGTGATTGCAGAACTCTGTCAATCTTGAGCTCCTCTGGAATCTTGCAGTCCAGTTGCTCAAGTCGTTGAGTGTAGCCTGACATCTTAATGGCGTGCTCACTAACGGAACTCCCTTCCTCCATCTTGCAGTTAAAGAACTTCTCAGAGATCTCATATCTCTCAGAACGGGCTTGAGTCTGAAACATGGTTTTCAGTTCCTCAAGTATCTCATAAGGCCCGCGGTACTTCTCAAAACGATTTTGAAGTTCCGGTTCCATAGAAAACAGCATGGTACTCATAATCGCATCACAATCATCTCTACGAGCATTGAAGTCAGCTAGTTCTTCAGTTGTCGCAGTCGCAGCAGGGGTGACACCTAACGCTTTGTCAAGTACATAGGCTTTTTGTCCGCCAGCGAGAATGATTCTCAGATTGCGGAACCAGTTGGTGAAGTTAGACCCATTGATTTTAAGCTTTTCTTTCTCAGCAAACACGTTGAAGTTGAAGTTGGACTTTGCCATTTGATCTACAACATAGCAAGTACAATTTAGACTATGTCCATGATAACTAGTCCAACTTAATCAAATTACTAGATGAACTCCCACTAAATTCAACATCCCTCAAGTTGTTTAGTGAACACGATCCAAATTCACCACACCTAATCCGATCTTCACGAGAAGAGATGTGGTTTCAATGGTGGACAACTCAGTGTCGATCATATCAATCATATGACTCATGTTTAACCTTTCGGTTCTTGTGTTCCGAGGCCATGTCTGTACATGCTAGGCTCGTCAAGTCAAACCCAAGTATTTTCCGCGTGTGCAAAACTGGCTTGCACCCATTGTATGTGAACGTAGAGTTTATAGCACCCGATCATCACGAGGTGCTTGAAAACGACGAACTTTCACAACGGCGCGTACGAGGGGAGAACACAATTTTATCTTGATCTTTAAGTGAGGAATCATCTTATAATGCTACCGTCGCGATCTAAGCATAATAAGATACATAAAAGGATAAACATCACATGCATATAATTTTATGTGACATGGTATAGCCAATCTCCGCGCCATGATCTCCATCTTGTGCGCGCCGGCATGATCTCCATCACTCCACCATGATTGCCTCCACCACGAATAGCAACTACAACTATTGCTAACTACTTAGCGATGAAGTAAAGCTATTACATGGCGTATAAGAAGTTGACACGCAGGTCATACACAATTATAAAGACAACCATATGGCTCCAGCCGGTTGTGAACTCATCGACATGCAAGTCGTGAAATATTACAAAACATGATCATTGCATACAACTCAATTCATACACATCATGTCTTGGGCCATACCATATCACAAAACACTCCCTGCAAAAACAAGTTAGACGCCTCTACTTTGTTGTTGCATGTTTTACGTGGCTTATGGGAGTAGCAAGCTAAGAACGATTCTTACCTACGAAAAGCCACAACGGTGATATTATGGTTGCTAACATCCGATGTAAGTCCCATGACTACTATAGTGAGAGAAACTGGCATCCACCAGCCGCATGTATGGAACAAGCCACACGTCAAGTGCGGAGCCGGTCTCGCGAACGCTGTCGCGTAAAGTTGGCTTGGACCGCTTCGATCTCACTATACCGCGCCATAAGAAATACACAACAAGAAGTTTGCAACAGAAAACATCAACGCCCGCAACCAACATGTTGCGTTCTACTCGTGAAACACATCTACGCATAGATCTAGCTCTGATACCACTGAAGGGTTTCGTAGCATAGTAAACAAAAATTTTCTACGCAACAAACAAGAAAGCCAAGATCTAATCTAGGAGATGTAATCAACGAGAGGGGTAGATGAGATCTTCATACCCTTGAAGATTCGCACAGCGGTAACGTTCAAAAGAACGTGGTTGACGTAGTCGTACTAGCCTTCTCCTCCTCGCGATCCGATCCGATCCTACGCCGCAAGTGGCGGCGCCTCCGAGAGTTGCACACGTACAGCGCACCAACGACTCCGCCTTCCCGGTCCAGCGAGATATGGTGGAGTGGTAGATGGGATCGACAACACGACGGCGTGGTGTCTATGGTGGAGAGTTTTCGCCGACAGGGCTTCGCCTGTTTGCGTGGTGGAGAAAGAACGGAAAAAGGAGGCTTCAGAAAGCGGGCAGCGGCTTCGCAGAGAACTATTTTTCTGTCTCTAAACCGGCTGCGCCCTGCTGCTTTTATAAGCGGCCTGAACAGCTGATCGCGCACGCACGATGCCGGCTCCGGGTCGAACTCCTGGCCGAATCCCAGCCGAACACGCAGCGATTGACGCGTGAACGATTGACGCGTGAACGTGCAGCAGCTGGCCAGGTGCAGCGCACCAGTCGGCCCAGCGCGCGTGCGCTCGAGGCAGGGGCCTCGTCATTGCATGCGATCAGCTAGCCAGCTCGAGCGCGCAAGCCATGCATGCATGCATGCATGCTTCCTCCTCTTTTTTTTTCTTCTCTTTATTTATTTCTTCTAAATAAATACTGCTTAATATTTATCAATTCTCATAACTGATAAATACTAATATTTTTTCCACCCGGAACAATTCCGTAACTTCTGAAACAGTTTCACATATATCCCGAAATTACCCTAGCGCTGATGCACGTTAAGTGTGTGACCCTACGGGTTCGAGAATACGTGGACATGATCTCTATCAATAATCAATAGCGGGATCTGGAAATCCATATTGACTCCCACGCACTCAGCGATGATCATATCGGATGAACCACGATGTCAGAATTCAATCAATCTCGTATTTGTATTCCCTTCGTCTCGCGATATTTTACTCGCCCGAGATTCGATCGTCGGTATCGGCATACCTAGTTCAATCTCGTTCACAACAAGTACTTTACTCGTTCCGTAATCCGATATCACTTTGTGATTAACTCCTTAACCACGTGCTTGCAAGCGATGTTGATATCGATTACCGAGTGGGCCCGAAGTATATCTCTCCGACTTGGGAGGGACAAATTCCATCTCGATACATACAACCCAACAAGTACTTTCCGATCACCTGAGAGACACCTTTATTATCACCCTCACATAGGATGACGTTTGATGACTTCAAAGCTTTCTTCCGATACTAGGGAGTTGTATTATCTCATGGTCTAAGGAATACAATACATGACATAGGAAAAGCTTCGCAAAGATGAACACGATGACACGATCTAATTGCTCTGCTTTATTTGGGTCTGTCCATCACACCATTCTCCTAATGATGTGATCTCATTATTAATTGACAACTCATGTCTATGGTTAGGAAACCTTAACCATCATTAATCAATGAGCTAGTCCATAGAGGCGTACTAGGGACACGGTGTTGTTCATAAACCACACAAGTATTAAAGTTTCCGCTTAATACAATTCTAGCATGGAATATAAACATTATCATGAACAAGAATTATAATAATAACATCTTTATTATTGCCTCTAGGGCATAATTCCAACAGGGGCAACTATAAGGGTATTTTACCCTTAACCTTTGTTTTGATTAACAATGACAAACGAGCTAGTGACGATCTAATGTGTCTTGCTAGCCTTATTCGCAGGTTTTAGTTTGTCATGTGTGATGGAAGGAGTTGTGTGACCCCCCGTTTGTCTCGAAGAGACGGTAGTTCCTTTGTTTATTTATTTACCTTTTTGAGTATAGGAACTCTGCACCATTAAGAGGGGTAAGCTCGGTGAACTCAGTAGGAAGGTGGCCTATTTTATTTTTCCTATCCTACCACCAATAATTGCCAAACACTTCGCCAAAAGTTCGCGGGAAGAAAGGATTTTGTTTGAGACAGTTTTTCCTGTGTTGGCACTAGGGGCCAGCGGCGCCGGGCTCTGAGCCGGCCTGTCCGGTACTGCCACCGGACCCTTACCGGAATCCTATTCTGGTAGGGTGTTCGGTTGGCGTCCGACGTGAAAGCCGGCCGGTCCGGCGTAGGAGCCGGTGTGCCGGGCGCCATACCGGCTCGCCCGGTACAGCCACCGGTTCCTTACCGGTTTGGCGTGCAAAGATGGGGTTCGGTTCTGGGCCGGCGTGAATGCCGACCCACCCGGCTTTAGTCCCCGGTACTCCTCTTCCCTTCGCCAGCTTGCCCAGTGTAGGACCGGTGTCGCCGGCCTGTGTGCCGGCCGGTCCGGTGCAGGTCCGGTCTCGCCGGGCTGTGCGCCGACCGGTCCGGCTCAGCGGCCGGCGCCGCCGACTTTGCACCGGTTGGGCGCAGGAATTCTGCTTCAAACAACTCTTTCTTCCCTCGGACTATAAATACCCCTTCACCTACCTTGGAGAGGATAAGGTTGCCATTCAAATCATATCCTTGCCTTCTCTCTCTCTCCTCCATTAAAGAGCATTCAATTCTTGAAGGATCTCCCATTCTACCCACTCAAATCCCAATCCCTTTGGTAGAAAGATTGAGGAGACCCCGATCTATGATTCCACCAAGCCAAATTTCATTCCCCCTTGTGTTCATCGAGTATTGCTTGTTACTCTTGGGTTTGTGGGAAACCCTAGGTGGCTAGGGTCGTCCGGAGGCTTTCGGCTTGTGATTCGCCCCGTGGAAAGTTTGTGAGGGTTCGGAGACCACCCTAAGGTCTACCACAAGTGATTGGGCTCCTACTTCATGGAGGAGGCTCAAGGAGAAGAAGGTGAGCCTTCGTGGCGCTTGAGTACCCTTCGTGGGAATTCACACCTCTCCAACGGTGACTAGCTCTCTCCCAAGAGAGTGAACATCGGGATACATCTTCGTCTCCACGTGCCTCGGTGATTTCTATCCGAGCCCCTTTACTTGTGTTTTACCTTTGTGATAGCCTTCATGCTTGAATTAGTTTGCATTGCATCATATAGGTTGCTCACTTAGTTGTTAGGCTAACACTTATATTCCGCAAAGCCTAAAACTAGTGAAAAGAGAAGTAAAATTTGTAGAAACCTATTCACCCCCCTCTAAGTTAGACCATCCACACTTTCAATTGGTATCAGAGCCAAGGGCTCTTTCTAAGGGCTTAACCACCTTAAGAGTAAGATGGTCTCACCTACGGATGAGGGTGAAGGCAAAGTCGTCACGGCCGTTGAGGTACAAGCGTTGCTTGATAAGCAACACAATGAACTCAACGAACGTTTCGCCGTGTTGGAAGCGAGATTCTCGGCTTTGGATCCTAAGAGTGCCCTTCCCGAGGTTGTCGAGGTTGCTCCGAAGGAGAACCCAAACTCAGAAAAGGCAAAGGTGGATAATCCACCTAAGCCCGATGGACCCTCTTCTCATACAAAGCCATATGAATATCCCCTCGAACGCGTGCCTATACCTCACATGAATCCTTCTTTCGGTGCACCCCCATGCTTGATGAATTTAACTATTCCTATTGGAAGTCTTGCATGCTTTCCCATATCAGGTGTGTTTGTGTCGAGCTTTGGGGCATTGTCGAGAATGGGTTCACTCCCGTTGATGAGAAGCACATGACGCCCAAGGAGAGGATTGATTGTCAACTCAACTCCACCGCCCTTGACAAGATTCGTCAAAGCTTGAGCGTGAAGTGTATGATCAAGTCTCAAGCATTGAGTCCGCGAAGGAACTTTGGGAGAACCTCTCGGTCAAGTTTGATGGGACATCGGCAATGCAGAAGACCAAGTATGAAGCCGCCAAACAAGACATGAACTTGTTTTGCATGAATGATGGAGAGTCGGTCTCAAGTGCCTACTCAAGGCTCCAAGCTCTCAAGGAGAAGATCATTCTTCTTGGTGGAAACACCATTGATGATGGCTTTCACATGAATGATAGCTTTGTGAAGAACAAGTTCATTGAGATTGTGTCTTGCGAATACAAGGAGTTGGCCTTCAATGTCACCTTCTTGAAACCTTGTCGCAAGATGACCGCAGATGAGCTTGTTGGATACTTTGTTGCCCATGATGACATGATTGCCAAGGCAAATAGGACCAAGGAGATTGTCCGAGCCATGAACAAGAACCCATCACTTGCTTTGAAGGCCAATGTCACTCACTCAAAGGCACGTGAAGCAAGCGAGGAAGAGAGTGTTGAAGAAGATCTTGAAGAAGAAGAAGAGATGACTTCAACAAGTGAGTTGGATACCTATCTAGCATTCTTCGCCAAGAAGTACGGGAAGCATTCCATGAAGAGAGGAAGCTTTGCTCCCAAGGAGAAGAGAAGATCTTGCTACAATTGTGATGAGCCGGGGCACTTCGCCGACACTTGCCCCTATGAGAAGAGACAAGACAAGCCAAAGTACATAAAGGGTGCCAAGCCAAAGTTGAAGCCTAATCCAATCAACTTGAGGAACAAAAGCAAGTTCAAGTACGTCAAGGCGCTTGTGGGTGTTGAATACACCTCTGATGTTGATGATGAAGATAGTGACGAGGAGGACATTGTTGGAGTGGCCGGCTTGGCTCTTGCCAAGCTCGGGTCACTATTCAAGTATGACTACACCAAGGACTACGAGAGCTCCACCAAGAACACTCCTCATAAATGCCTTATGGCAAAGGAGGCTAAGGTGATATCTTCTTCCCAACCCTCTTGTCCCATTAATGATGATATGGATGAGGAGACTATTCTTGCCACTCTTTACAAGACTATGTGTTCTCTTCGTGGTGATGCTCGTGATCATTTCGAATACTTGATGGACACTATTGCTCAACGCAATGAGTCCCTTGAGGAAGCGAGATCCCATGTTGAAGATAGGGAACAGAGATTCAATCTCCTTGTTCAAGAGCTAACCGAGGAGAAGAACACTAGGTTGCTTCTTTCTCATCAAATTGAAACATATCAACTTGATAAAACTAAGGACTTGGATACTATGGATAAAACCTTGCTAATGGCACAAGAACTTGATGCTTCCAAAAAGGAACTTGAAGTTGCTCATGCTTCTCTTACTAAGGATCTTGAGCACCTTGAAAGGGCTAACAAGCTAGTCAAGGATGAGGTCAATAGACTTAGCAAGAAACATGAGGAACTTCAAGCTCTTCATGATGAAGTTCAAGGTTCATCAAGTGTGCCTATAATTATTGAGAATGTTGCTTGTGCTACTAACTATTCTCTAGATCAAGCAATCCTCATTGAGGAGAATGCTAAGTTGAAGGCTCAACTTGAGAAAGAGCGTCTCTCATCTCAACAACTTGGGAACCCCCCCCCCCCCATGAGCTCTTTGCTCAACAAAAGGAGAGGCCTCATGGTCAAGGCCTCGGTTATATTCCAAGGAACAACAACAACAACAACTATGTTCCTCCACCCAAGAAGATCAACTTTGTGAAGGAAGGGTACAATGGGAATGGTAATAGTAAGAACGTGCCTATGGGAAGGAATGCCAATAGGGGCAATCCTAACCATAGCTTTGCCGGAAAGACCAACCCATCGTACGTGTTGTGTAAGGACACGGATGGGAATGTTGTTGCTAGATATGTTGGCCCTCATGATGGTTATGCTTATAGATGGTACTCCATTTGGGTACCTAAATCTCTTGTTGCTAATGCTAGGGGTCCCATTACACAATGGGATCCTAAACCCAAGAATTGATTTTGTAGGGCTATTCCTCTGGTGGACCGAAATGGTTGTTTGATAGTGGGTGCACTAATCATATGACCAGAGGAAGAGAGGTGCTTGAGCAATTTGTTGAAGATGTTAACTCAACTCAATGCATCCTCTTTGGAGATAACTCAAAAGGGAAGGTATTGGGTCAAGGCAAGTTGGCAATCTCAAAGGACTTGTCTCTTGAGAATGTCATGCTTGTCGACACCCTTGGCTATAATCTTCTTTCAATACGTCATCTTGCAAGCATTGGTTATGATTGCTATTTTACCTATAATCATGTGAAAGTCTTTAGGAGTGATAATCTCAAGTTGGTTTGTGTTGGGCATGTTGAGGACAACCTTTACGTGGTTGATTTCTCGAAAGAGAACACTTCCTCCTCAACATGTCTCATAGCCAAGGTTGACGAGGGTTGGCTTTGGCATCGCCGGCTAGGCCACGTCAACATGAGAAATCTCAAATGACTCCTAAAGGGTGAACATGTTGTTGGACTAACCAATGTAATGTTTGAAAAAGATCATGTGTGTAGTGCATGTGTTGCCAGGAAGCAACTTGGGAAGAATCATCCGGCCAAGAGTGTGATCTCAATGACAAGGCCTTTGGAGTTCCTTCACTTGGATCTCTTCGGGCCATCCACCTACGACTCCCTTGGGGGTAGTAGATATGGTCTTGTCATCATGGATGATTATTCAAGATATAAATGGGGTGTTCCTCCTTAAGTCTAAGGATGAGACCCACAAGTTCTTCACCAAGTTCGTCAAGCAAGCGGAACGTACATTTGAAGAACTGATCAAGACCATAAGGACCGACAATGGGTCGGAATTCAAGAACTACGCCATGGATGACTTCATGGGTGAAGAGGGGATCAAGCATGAGTTCTCCGCTCCGTACACCCCTCAACAAAATGGCATGGTGGAGAGGAAGAACCGAACGATCATTGAGATGGCAAGAACCATGTTGGATGAGTTCAAGTCTCCCAATAATTTTTGGGGAGAAGCTATTGCCACCGCGGTTCATGTCTCCAACCGTCTCTTCCTCCGCCCAGTGTACAACAAGACGCCTTATGAGCTCCTCACCGGGAACAAGCCCAATGTCTCCTACTTCCGCGTCTTCGGATGCAAGTGCTTCGTCAAAAACAAAAAGGAAAGACTTGGTAAATTCGAAACTAGAACAATCGAGGGTATTTTCGTTGGCTATGCGGACGATTCCCACGCCTATAGATACTACAACATATCCTCCGGATGTGTTGAAGTATCTTGTGGCGTGGTATTCGAGGAATTTATTGGCTCCCAAGTGGAGCAAGTTGTTCCAAGTGATGTAGGTTATGAAGAATCTTCTCAAGTCATCAAGTCTATGGGAGTTGGTCACATCTTGCCTAGTGAAGATCAAGTTCTTCCAAACGAAGACCTTCCTCATGAAGAAGATTCAATTTCAACTCAAGTGGAGCCTAGCTCAACTCAAGTAGAACCTTCATCACCATCCCAAGTGGAACAAGATCCTCAAGAGGAGACGCAAGCCCAAGAACATCTACCAAGCCCTCAACCTCATGAGCAAGATCAAGGAGATGATCAAGATCCCCACTCCTCTCAAGATCAAGCTCAAGAAGATGGCCATGACCAAGACAAGCCACAAGAAGAATTTGTTGGTCATGATGGGTTGAAAAGGCGCATCAAGGCCGCCACCAAGGCTAGTGATCTTCAAGTCGATAAGATTCTTGGTGATATTTCTAAGGGAGTTTCAACTCGTAGACAACTTGCTTTGCTTGCCACCTTTTGTGGCCATCATGCTTTTGTGTCTAGTTTTGAACCTCAAAAGGTACATGAAGCCTTGGGAGATCCGGATTGGGTGAATGCCATGCAAGAAGAGTTGGAGTGCTTCACCCGCAACAAGGTGTGGTCTCTCATTGAGAGGCCCAAGGACCATAGGATCAATGTGATTGGCACCAAGTGGGTGTTCAAGAACAAGCAAGACGAGAATGGAGTCGTCACTCGTAACAAGGCAAGGTTAGTGGCGCAAGGGTTTGCCCAAATAGAAGGTATGGATTATGAGGACACCTTTGCGCCCGTTGCCCGCCTTGAAGCTATTCGTCTATTGCTTGCTTATGCTTCTTTCCATGATTTCAAGCTTTATCAAATGGATGTCAAAAGTGCTTTTCTAAATGGCCCCTTAAAAGAGGAGGCATATGTTGCTCAACCCCCGGGTTTCGAAAATCCCAATTTCCCGAATCGAGTGTACAAACTCCATAAGGTGCTCTACGGTCTCAAGCAAGCTCCACATGCTTGGTACAAGCATCTTAGGGATTTTCTACTCACGGACGGTTTTGAAATTGGGAAGGTAGATTCCACCCTTTTCACCAAGCAGGTTAAAGGGGGTGGGTTGTTCATATGCCAAATCTATATTGATGATATTATCTTTGGTGGGGCTACCGAAAAACATAACAAAGCTTTTGAGAAGTTGATGACACAGAGATTTGAGATGTCCATGATGGGGGAGTCGAAGTTCTTCCTAGGCTTTCAAGTAAGGCAACTTGAGCGAGGAAATTTCATCTCTCAAGAGAAGTACGTGAAGGACATGCTCGCATGTTTCGAGATGACCAAGGCTAAGAGTGCAAGAACCCCCATGCCAACCAAGATGCAACTTGACCTTGGTGTAGGTGAGAAACCGGTGGATCAAAAGGTATATCGCTCCATGATTGGATCCCTTCTCTACCTTTGTGCTTCTAGGCCAGACATAATGCTAAGTGTTGGGTTGTGTGCTCGTTTTCAATCCGCTCCTAAGGAGTGCCACTTTGTGGCGGTCAAATGGATTTTAAGATACCTCGTTCATACTCCTACTCTCGGGCTTTGGTATCCAAAGGGGTCAACCTTTGATCTTATGGGCTACTCGGATTCCGATTGGGCCGGTGACAAGGTTGACCGGAAGTCGACCTCTGGGGCTTGCCAATTTATTGGCCGGTCGTTGGTGAGTTGGTCGTCCAAGAAACAAAACTCCATCTCCCTATCCACCGCCGAAGCCGAATACATTTCCGCGGCATCTTGTTGCACTCAATTGTTGTGGATGAAGCAAACCTTGAAAGACTATGGTGTGTCTCTTGGTACGGTGCTTCTTCTATGCGACAATGAAAGTGCAATAAAGATCGCCAACAACCCCGTCCAACAATCCCGCACCAAACATATCGACATTCACCACCACTTCCTACGTGACCATGTCGCAAGGGGTGATATTGCTCTCTCTCATGTGAGCACCAATCACCAATTGGCGGATATTTTCACGAAACCTTTGGATGAAGCACAGTTTGTTGAGTTAAGGAATGAACTTGGTATTCTTGATCCTAAAAACTTGGATTGATTTTCTTGCTTATAATCTTTCATTTATCTAGTGTCTAGCTTAGAAACACCGCACACATAGGCCAAAGCCATTTTGTCATGTCTTGACATTATGCATACCTATGCGTGCTACATTAATAGACCCAATGTCATGACATGGACCCAAGCATCTATCTTTGCGGTGCCATGACATTTGCGCTTAAACATAGGGGGAGTAATCCTCCGCAATTATCTTGCCTCCTATTTGAATTTGTGCATCCCTTGAGGTTTTTGATCATGTGTCTCTTGAGTTGTTTAATTGTTTTGGTTTTGATTCATGATCATTTTGATTTTCATTGAATATCCTTCGAGTTTGTTTTTGCTTTTCTTGAGATCTATGTTTCCCTGCACAAGTCCTTGAAACCGGCGCACGATCTCTTCATAGTTTTGTGTCATCAAGGAGAGGGCTCGATCTATTTACCTGGAGATTTCCGGCGCCGCCGGCCTGTGAACCGGCCAGCCCGGCGCTTGTACCGGGGCTGCACCGGAACCCTGGCCAGAACAGGATTCCGGTACAGGTCCGGCGTGCACCGGCTGCCTCATCGGGCGGCCCGGCACAGCGCCCGGCAAAACCGGCTGCCAACCGGACGGCCGGCACACAGCCCGGCGCCGCCGGCTTTCCACCGGGTTTCCAGATCGGGTATAAAAAGGGGGAGAACGGGAGGAACCCTAGCCAGTTCATTATCTTCCTCCAACTCCTCCCTCTCCTCCATGGCCGCCGCCCCATGTGCTCCTCCTAATCCCCGTAGATTCCTCCAATATCTTCACTCCAAACTCGGCTCATTGATAGATCGGGTCTCTTGGAAGTCTTCTACCGAAGGATTCATCAAATCTTGCTCGTTTCTTGGAGATCTTGGGAATCTACCCGCCAAGAGTCCTCCATAGAAGTTCCTCTCCGCCAAGTTAGGGCAAGAGGAGCGATGGCATCGGGTAATTTGTCTTTCTCCCTCTCAAATCCCCTCTTTCCCTTGTTCATTTTTGTGGATTTGAGAATTTGTCCTAGATCCCTTGCTATCGGAGGCCACACTTTGTTCTTTATGGTCTCCATGTATATTATAACTAGTTGGTACACAAGTTAGCATGAGCAGCATAGTCGATTTTCGGGAAAGATTTTGCAAAAATTTTGCATACACTTGATCGCCGGTGTGACCTGCTCTGTACCGGGCCTGGAACCGGTCAGGCCGGCGCACAGCCCGGCGGTGCCGGGCTCTCACCGGCTGCCCGGCGTGCTGCCCGGTTTCGCCAGACGTATACCGGTTGCCCGGCGTACAGCCCGGTTTCGCCGGACTCATACCGGCTGCCCGGTGCCAGGGCCGGTACATGTTCGGTTACACCGGCCATCAAGTGTCTATCCAATTTTTCATTCTTTCCCTTTGTCTACTTTGTTCACTTGTATGCTATGCTAGTTCTATCTTGGCCTCTTGTCTGATTTGTGCATTGGTTTCATTGTTTCTCTTTGCATTCGATGTGTTTTTACAGATGATGGGTATGAGGTTGGAGATGAGACTCTCGGCAAGAGGGCCCATACTAAAAGGCTAGAAGGAGCTCGCACAAGTGGGAGGACTGTTATTCCCAGGATGTCAGACAACCCGCCAGTGATCAAGAAGACATCTGCATCCAAGAAGAGACCTCCCAACCCTGAAGTGCCAGAGGAGATTCCTGATGACAGCTTTGGCACCATGCATGTTGAGAGGTGGAGGGAGTTCCGTCTATGTGATCCTTATCGTTTGAAGAAGAGAACCTATACCGGAGCTGACAAGAAGTTTTGGACTGAAGGACATAAGCAAATGTGGGATGATCATTATAGTGACAAGGCTCATTTCAAGAGAGGCTGGGTTGTGCACCAACATGCACTCCATATGACACACTACAACAACCACATTCAGGATGATCTTCACTTTGTTGATGAGTGTGTGAAGAAGCTTGGTGTTCTAGATATTGCAGCTTTCAAGTATGACTACTATCCCGATGTTATTCGCCAGTTCCACTGCACAGTCTACTTTGATGAAGATCGCAACATGACCTGGATGACTGGCTCTGAGCAGTGCTATGGCACCTATGCTGATTTCTGTGAGGCTCTTGGTTATGATGCAGCAGATGAGTCTGGGTACAAAGTTCACTCTGAGGCAGCCAAGTCGGTGAGCGCCATCTCTTTCTGCTACCCTACTTCCGACCGTGTGGCTGAGCCTCCCGCTCTTTCTGGCATGTACTACTCGTTCAATGCTTTGGCCAAGTTTTTCCGTGAGAATCTGGTTTGCAAGAAGGGAGATGCTTCTGACATTCGTGGCCATCATATCAACCTTCTCTACTGGTGCAAATCTGGTCGTCAGAGGAAGATTGATGTTTGTGATTTCATCTACTATGAGCTGAAGAGGTCGGTGCTTTCCCGCATGACTCCGGGGTTTTGCCCTTTTGTTCAGAAGTTCATTGACTCCAGGGTGAATGGCAAGTTTGCACATACCGGTGAGCATACCAAGCATGCCCTTTTCACTCTTGGGTTGAGTGAAGGTTGGTTGGAGCATCCTCAGATTCGGCGTCCCTCGGCCCCTCTCTTTGGGTCTCCAGGGCCTTCTAGCTCTCGCCATTCACCTGCTCCTCGCAAGAAAAGTGGAGCTGCCAAGTTTTTCAAGAATCTTTGGGATATGTGCAAGAACACCAATGATGTGGCACATCAAGCTTTAGTGATGTCTCAGGACACAAGGATTCGCCAGACTATGTGATGCCTCTGCTTGATGATGAGATGTTCCAAGGGTACCAAATGGCTTTCCCTAGTTCTCGTCCCTCACGGACTAGGACCTTTGCTGAAGATGAGATCCAGGAAGATGAAGGTGCAGATGAAGGTGAAGATGAAGGCCATGAAGAAGAAGATGCTGAGGATGCCGAGTCTCCACCTCATCCATTTGCCTAGTTGCTTTCATTTGCCACTCTCTTGCTCCTTCCTTTTTGGTGTTCCGATGCCAAGGGGGAGAAGTGAGTAGAGTTCCTTTCTTATCGCACAAGCCATTGTTCTTTGATGCTTTACTCTTGGCTTGTGCTTGCTTTTAGTTGGTTTTTAAGAACATTTGGAGTCTTTGTGTGGATTTTTAAGTGGTGAACTATGTGAAAGTCCCATACGTCTGGGCAAGTGTGCTTAAATTATTGTATGCGACTATGTTATCTATGCGTCCTATCTATCTTGTTTAATCTTATGCATGGATAGTTTAGCCAAGTTGATTCACTTGTTATACTACCTTATTGTTCCTATTTACATTAGAGAAGCTTCCCATACTCAACATATATGTTGTACATTGCATTCCAACGCAACTTAATCATGTGCAAATATTATGGGGGAGCCGCTCTATTGTATGTAGAAACTTGTGCTTACATGCTTATTACTTTTTATGAACTCTAGCTTGGTTTGTCATCGTTAACCAAAAAGGGGGAGATTGTAAGGGTATTTTACCCTTAACCTTTATTTTGATTAACAATGACAAACGAGCTAGTGACGATCTAATGTGTCTTGCTAGCCTTATTTGCAGGTTTTAGTTCATCATGTGTGATGGAAGGAGTTGTGTGACCCCCCGTTTGTCTCGAAGAGACGGTAGTTCCTTTGTTTATTTATTTACCTTTTTGAGTATAGGAACTCCGCACTATTAAGAGGGGTAAGCTCGGTGAACTCAGTGGGAAGGTGGCCTATTTTCTTTTTCCTATCCTACCACCAATAATTGCCAAACACTTCGCCAAAAGTTCGCGGGAAGAAAGGATTTTGTTCGAGATAGTTTTTCCTGTGTTGGCACTAGGGGCCGGCGGCGCCGGGCTCTGAGCCGGCCTGTCCAGTACTGCCACCAGACCCTTACTGGAATCCTGTTCTGGTAGGGTGTTCGGTTGGCGTCCGGCGTGAAAGCCGGCCGGTCCGGCGTAGGAGCCGGTATGCCGGGCGCCATACCGGCTCGCCCGGTACAGCCACCGGTTCCTTACCAGTTTGGTGTGCAAAGATGGGGTTCGGTTCTGGGCCGGTGTGAATGCCGACCCACCCGGATTTAGTCCCCGGTACGCCTCTTCCCTTCGCCAGCTTGCCCGGTGTAGGACCGGTGTCGCCGGCCTGTGTGCCGGCCGGTCCGGTGCAGGTCCGGTCTCGCCAGGCTGTGCGCCGGCCGGTCCGGCTCAGCGGCCGGCGCCGCCGACTTTGCACCGGCTGGGCGCAGGAATTCTGCTTCAAACGGCTCTTTCTTCCCCTGGACTATAAATACCCCTTCACCTACCTTGGAGAGGATAAGGTTGCCATTCAAATCATATCCTTGCCTTCTCTCTCTCCTCCATTAAAGAGCATTCAATTCTTGAAGGATCTCCCATTCTACCCACTCAAATCCAAATCCCTTTGGTAGAAAGATTGAGGAGACCCCGATCTACGATTCCACCAAGCCAGATTTCATTCCCCCTTGTGTTCATCAAGTATTGCTTGTTACTCTTGGGTTTGTGGGAAACCCTAGGCGGCTAGGGTCGCCCGGAGGCTTTCGGCTTGTGATTCGCCCCGTGGAAAGTTTGTGAGGGTTCGAAGACCACCCTAAGGTCTACCACAAGTGATTGAGCTCCTACTTCGTGGAGGAGGCTCAAGGAGAAGAAGGTGAGCCTTCGTGGCGCTTGAGTACCCTTCGTGGGAATTCACACCTCTCCAACGGTGACTAGCTCTCTCCCAAGAGAGTGAACATCGGGATACATCTTTGTCCCCGCGTGCCTCGGTGATTTCTATCCGAGCCCCTTTACTTGTGTTTTACCTTTGTGATAGCCTTCGTGCTTGAAGTACTTTGCATTGCATCATATAGGTTGCTCACTTAGTTGTTAGGCTAACACTTATATTCCACAAAGCCTAAAACTAGTGAAAAGAGAAGTAAAATTTGTAGAAACCTATTCACCCCCCCTCTAGGTTAGACCATCCACACTTTCAGCAACGTGGTGGCGCGGGTGGCCGACGGCGCCCGTTCAGCCCAGACCTGGGTCCATTTGGGCCCCATCTGGGTCTGGCCGGGCCAGCTGGCCTCTGTGCAACGACGAGGCTCCCTGGGGTGGAGGAGGTGCGACGGCGGTACTGATGGTGGTGGCGTCTCAGCCGGCTTGCTGCAGCGCGGCGGTGGGTCTTTGCGGGCCTTTTTGGGCCCGGCCGGGCCGGTAGGGGCCTGGTGTGATCCGTTGCTGTGTCCGGTCAGCTACCGAGATGGCGGTGGAGGTAGTTCCCTCCGGCTTGGTTGCGATGCTGCTGTCCGTGGTTTCGATGTCCCATTTTTTGTCCTCTAGGCCTTGTGTCGGTGATCACGGTGAGACAACAAAGATGGCGTAAGACTGTGGTGGTGCATGCTGGTGGGCGGCAAGTTGAGTGGGGCACTACGGATCATCTGGGGTGGTGGTTTTTTGGGGGTTGGGAGAAATCCCCGTCGGCTTGTCCGACATCGATGCGGTGACGCCTGCGGGTGCCGCCTTCCTTCCTGAAGGGCATCGGGTGTACCCCTTTCCCACTCCCCTCTGTGTACCGGGGGAAACCCTAGGACTAGTCCGGGCAACAACGTCGTCGTCGTCGCTTTCCTTCCTGAAGGTGTTGCTTGGTACCCGGTGTTTCGATGTGCTAGGAGCGTGGTGGGAATTCTCCGTAGGGCGCAGCGGTGGCGGGTCATCTTTGTTTCGTTGATCTACTGTTGTCGGTATTTGTTTCTCTTTTTTTTCTTCCTTTTGGGCTAGGTTGTGCTGCGGCCCCAGCAATCTTGTTGTATCGTGTGTTTGCTATATTAATATAGCGGGGCAAAAGCTTGTTTCGAGGACGGAGCTCCGACCTGATCCTCCCCTCGCCGGGCTGCTCTGGGCACTGGCAGCAGACGGGCAACTTGTGGGCTTCGAGTGCGAGGTGCTAGGTGGAGTTCACTGGACCTACTCGGTGGGCGCCACGTCTGCCGCCTGTGAGAAAGGAGGGGTCAGATCGAGGTCCATGCGCTAGCCGTTCTTGGCCTGTCGCCGGAGACTGTTTTCTAGGAAATTCAGATGCTTGAGCCAACATGACAGGCAGCGAAATCAGGGAGACGGTTGCTGGCCATGCTAAGAATACCGAGCTTTGTAAGAAAAAACAGGGGGAACAACTGCATCTTGTGTCGACCTGGTACCCAACCCACCCCCCGCGCCACGATCCTCATCACCGGGACCGCACCGCGCGCCGCCGGCACACTCCCGCAGCAAGCTCTCCGTTCCGGCAGCTCCGGCCGCTGCTGCCTCCCCACATCGCGCGCACTGCGCTCTGTACACACCGTGCTCCCCTATCCCCGCGATCAGCCTCCGCCGCCGCGTCCCACAGACGCCTCCGCGGCGCTCGGCAGAATGCGACGAAGGTAGCCCGTGATGGGCAGCGAGCACAGTACATCCACTATCAGCTAACCATAGTTGCAACCAGCTAGCTTCAGAAATAAGAATTGACACGACATGTCAAGATGTCAAATTCGAGTTGCAAACTTGCAACTATGATATGCCATTGGTAAATCCTCGCGCCAGGTTCTTAGGGCATCTCTAGCAGCCAACGTATCGCGTCGATACAAACGGTCCGTCTTAGTCCGTTTATATCGAGGCTAGGACAGAATTTGTGTCGCGGTCTGGCTCGTCTGGCCGGCGCACGCAACAGCGTGACGTATTTTGTCCGACACTGGCCACTTTGTGGCTGGCAATGGCCCGTATTTGGTCGACGTTGGCCATACAGCCAATTGAAAATTAAGAAAAAACTAAAATATATAAAATAAAATATAGTTCATCAATATAAATAGTCTACAACAACATAGTTTGACATAAAGATTTAAATATAATTCAAATTACATAAAATTAATAAGCGAATTAACCCTGTTGGTTTCCCGCAAAGGTCTAAATATGCTCAATCAAATCAGTTTGAAGCTGATCATGGATGTGGCGATTATGCAAATTCTTTGTGACATGCATGAACCGCTTCCAAGATGCCACCCCTGCCGCTGGCTCAGCCAACTCACCCTGAAAATCCCATCCTTGGTCATAGATGCTGTCATCCCGCTCGTTCTCAATGATCATGTTGTGCATGATCACACAAGCAGTTATCATATTCCACATCCTCTCTGGGCTCCAAGTTCTAGCAGGGTACCGAACAATAGCCCACCTTGACTGAAGCACACCAAATACCCGCTCTACATCCTTCCTAGCAGCCTCTTGCTCTTTAGCAAATCTTTTGCATTTCTCATCTGCAGGGTTGCGTACTGTCTTCACAAAGGTGGCCCCCAAGAGTGATAGATACCATCAGCTAGATAATAACCCTTATCATAACGATTACCTGATCTCATAGGAAATCTGAGGAGCGGTACATTCGGTAAGCCTAGAAAATATAGGAGAGCGATGCAACACATTGATATCATTGTTTGATCCTGCCATGCCAAATAAGGAGTGCGAAATCCAAAGAACCTGTGAGGCAACATCCTCCACTATAACGGTGCACCCCTACTTATGCCCTTCAAACTGCCCTTGCCAACCAAAAGGACAATTCTTCCACTGCCAATGCATGCAGTCAATGCTGCCAAGCATCACAGGAAACCCCCTACCCTTGTTGATGGACAAGAGGCAGATAGTGTCATCCATGTTTGGCTCTTTCAGGTAATATTTGCCAAACACCGTAATAATATCCTCGCAAAACCGGTACATGGTTTCATGGCATGTGGACTCGCTCATGCACATGTAATCGTCAATGAGATCACCTGACACTCCATATGCAAGCTGCCGAACGGCCGCAGACCATTTCTGGTAAGAGGAGAAGCTAATCTTACCGATGCAATCGTACTTGGCCTCGAAGTAGTCATCGTAGTCTCTGACGCCATTGAGAATGACCAGAAACAATTCTCTGGACATCCTATACCGGCGACGAAATGCCTTCACTTTATAGAGTGACATGGTCGGGTCGAAGTAGTCCTTGTACAGGCGCACATGCCCAGCTTCTCAATCGCGATCGACGTTGCCCTCCCGCTTCTTGGATGAGCCACCTCTGCGAGGCGGCATCAGGAAGTGCTCGTTCATCATGCCGGCAGCAGCCATCAAAAGATCGGTCTCGCCGTTCAATTCCTCATTGGACAACGACATGATCACATTGTAGAAGTATGCCTTGGCTGCGGCCCTACGACTGCTGCTGCCCATCTACAAGGACATCGGAAACAGTGGTCAATGTCCACGCCAACGCCAACTACGCCGGAAGCTGAGAAGACCGGCGAACATACCTTAAATGAGGCCTGGGCGAATGGTCGAACAGGTTGTGGGCAGTGGGCAGCGATGTGCCTCGAGCACCTTGCCTGTACGCCGCTGCTCAAGGCTGGTGCCGGCGGTGCTGCAGGTTGACGCGGCTTGCCAGCGGGACCTTCGACGTCATACAGTTGCTACGACGGCGCTGGCAGGCGTGGCGGCGGAGAAGGCGGTGAGGGTCCGGAGAAGGGTTTAGCTAGTAGGATTGGCAAACTATTTTTGGGTCGCTGGCGGGAGGGCCTGGGGTGGCCTAGGGAGGACACAGGAGGACGCGCGCATTGTCTGGGCCGACGCAAACTCGGCCCAAATTTGCACCAAGGATGGGTCGAGCCGGACGCGTCGATCCGGATGCGTCGCACCGTTGGGGAGGACGCATGCCACACCCCAGTCCGGTCGGACCAGTTCAGACGCCCGCGGACGTGATGCGTGGGCCCGCTGAAGATGCCCTTACACCGAATTACTGATGAATCAATGAACACACGCTGCTTATCCGATTGAATAAATGGTCATGTCACTGCTGACTGCTTATACAATTGCATAAATGGAGTACAATCTACTACTCCCTCCATTCCAAAATATAAGATGTTTTAGCCTATTATTGTCATGCATGTATGTAGATATCTTTTAGTGTGTAGGTTAGAAACAAAATGACTGAACCTATATACTAAAAAGCATCTAGATATATATGTCCAATTAACCGCTGCTTAGTGGTATCGAATGATACAAAGTTGTTCAAAGAGCTAAACGCGAACACAAGAAATTTGAGATAACCCATGCTCAAAAGACCAAAGCAAAGACAACTTAGACAAAGTTAGGTGGAGCCAAGATGCAGACAAAGGAAGGAGGAAGAGGACATATATGCTATCTAGGAGTTATAACAAACCTATGGTGAAGGTGGAGGTAGAAACGACAAAGAAAATGTTTGGACAAAGGCGACATTTTGTGCTCTAGCAATTGTGGTATACCAATTTAAGATTTATACTAACGTAGTGACTTAACTCCATCTATCGGGACATATCTGTTTAAAATTCAAGGAGCTTCATCGGTAGTTTTTCCGTCTTTTTCGTCTCCGGGACGGATGTGGTCTTCTTGACCCGTTCGGCGACTTCCCGTCCGCAACTAACAAAGTCAGGCCGACTCACGGAGGAGCGGCAGCGGTGGCACGCTGTCGACACGGTCTAGAGGTTGAAGATGAATGGCTTCTCAAGGATCTCGTTGTAATTTTTGTTTTTCTTAAGGTGCTTTGTATTATTCGCTGTTTCTTTTAATGCTAGAGTCCCATTTGCAAAAATAAATAAATATCTATAGTAGGTGTAGATCAAGACGCACGAGTAGTCTGCAAGTAGATTAGAATATCCATCAGGCTAATAAAATGCCTAAGACGAACGAGGACATATCCATATACTATGCCACTATCCATACAGGGTAAAATATTATTAACCGCGAAGCTCCAACCACGAGGACACTTTTGATTCAGTGTCATGTTCACTTGATTCTTACATAAACGTACTCTTTGATTTAGGAGAACTGTACGTGGATGTTTGACTATAGAAAGCTAAATCTGACGATAATCTTTTATACAGTTTCTTTGCACTACATTAGAACCGATGCTCTTCGTCCATTCAACTATCTTGGGAAGAGTCCCTCGTTTTTTTCCTGAGGTGCGATCAAATTAATAGAACTTATGTGACTTGTTTTGTTTTCCATTATATCTGGAGTTACAAAGAGTTGGTCTTCCAATAAAATTAGGACACATGATTATCCAAGAGCACACCACCCACCTCCTTAAGAACATCGTTTCCATCGCGCCATCTAAGTTTTCCGTATGGCGCCAGATTTTGAAGTTAAAATTTTGCAGGTTGGTAGAACACACATTTGGATCACAGGAGAATGGAGTAGGGGGCGGAGGGAGAAAGGAGGGTGGAGAGGGTTATAGGGGAAGAGGGAGGGTGGGCTCTCCGGAGCTGCCCTACAGGGAGATCCGTGCCGAAGATCTTGAGGCGACGGCGTGCTTGTTTTCCATCGATAGAGGACACGAACTGGAGAAAAGAAGAAAGGAGATAACGTTTCGGGGATGCTTTGAAGGTAGTACGGTGGCATTTGTCCGTTAATAACCCATATTCTGGTCACATACCGATTTGGGAGACGCATGGTAGACGAAGTGAAGCAGGCGAAGCAGCCCTTTCCTCGCTCCGCCAAAATGAACTAGCGTCGGCCTCAGCTTCGCTCCACCTAGTTGGTGGATTTGTGCATTTGGGACAGCTTCGGCTGCTCCACCCATCAATAGGTGAAGTGGAGCTCTCCCAAACACATCCTAAATACATAAATATGACAGCACAAAGAGCATCATACATAGAAGATCAACATAGCATCATGCATACAAGGTCAACATAGTATCATCCAAACAAGTGCATACGCCATACATCTAGTCCAACGATCCTATATCTCCCGGTGTAAGAATAGGCGACCGTCCGCGCAAGCCGGTTGCCATATCTACATGTAGTTTGAGCTACAGAAGTTCACACTCGCAATACTCTATACGTTTTAAGAATGTAACATCCAAGAGTAGTGAATTTTTCTTTTATGTGTGTTTATCTATTATGACATCATCACATTTCATAGTTTTGTCAAAACCCTCAAATTATTTTGTTACACTCTTATTATGTTTTGCTATTTGTAAACCCTTCTTCCTCTCATATTTTAACCAGAACTAATATGTTAGTGTTCTGTGTGGATGTCCTCGGGTCTATCTTTTTTTTGTCAGCTAACTTGTTCTGTATCAATGCTTGGTTTTTGCTTGAGATTGTCTTCAGTGATAATAATAATATGTATATGATTATGTTTATCAACCGATGAAGAGGCCTGGGGTTTATCTTCCCTTTCAAAAAAATATGCATTTGCATACAACTCTGCCATATAAGAAATACGTATTTCCTTGGTACAGTATGATAGTACTTGCCATATGCTTGACTTTCTTCCCTTTATAATTGGTCCCATGGACTGTGCGTGCCATGCCTATATAATATGTGCGGACAGTTTAAGTAACTTAAGGAAGCCATATTGAGTTTCCGATATATGCAACTCCGTATACTATGATTAACTATAGTTTCTGCATATGCTCTTCTTCCACAAGTCCGTCGACTATCGAAGTTACCACCCGTCTTCCACGACCGACAAAGAAGTGCGACCGAGAGGTTGTGGCTAGCTAGTCTTCGCTCTCTTTCTTCATCCTAGACCTGTAATGCAAAGATGAAATGGTCAATGATACAGTACTGAAGTCTGCAGTTGCAATCAAATTCTTGCAGCTACACGAATCATATGATCGTAGCAATAGTCACATCGCAATCTGGGACAGCAGCGTCCACCACAATTCTAGCTAGGCGAGACCCTATTATTGATCAGAAACAAACTAGCTTTACTTTTGCATAGTTAGCGATGACATGGCCAACTCTACATCGGTACTTTTTCTTCTTATAGACGAGCTTCATCTCGGTTGCTTGGCTAGATATGTCTCCACGTGATCGATCGGATTATCGTTCCTGTCAACTCAACTTGGTAATATGATTGGTTGAGAAGTGTAGGTAGCATGCATTTCACAATGCAGTTCTTTCTCTGTCGTTTGTTAATGACTATGATTACTTCTGCCACCAATCATACATTGTCACATCTCATGTTCTTTTCTTTCCTTTGCTATCACTTCGATCGCATCTATTCTATGCTTCGGTTTACCTTTCTCTCTACATTTCCTCGGAGTAAACATGTGGGATGGTTGTCGGCTATAATTGTCGAATGTACTAGTTCACATTAATAGGGAGTTTTACAAAAATGGCTGCTTCAGTGATGTGCATGCGTGCAGAGGAAGTGCAATCATAATACTAGCACACGTAGGGCAGCCGTGCTCTTCAGCGCTTCATTAACCGAGTCTCACAAAGACGTTTTTGATTTTTTTGTAAACTCTCCAATATACGATTCTTCATGTAACTTCTACTTGTTTTAAACTTAAAATAGAAGAAGATATATAGCATGAAATGATTTTACAAGGAAAATACAACAATGTTACTCTTTTAATTATATTCGATCCACATACTTTTAGTACGTTCCATTGATCAAGTTTTTAAAATGTTGACTAGAAACATAGTTACGTATTTGGAATGAGGGAGTAGCTTGTAAAAGAAATAATTTTCACGTTCGAGCTTCAGTAAAGTCAAGTCAGGAGTACAAACTTAAAAATAAAATCTATGGAACATCCTATACATCTTTTACCAATTGAAATAGATTTTTTTTTCAAGTTCCTTTCTAGTTTCAATCCAATTATCATAACTCGAGAGATCCATTCTTGTGTTTTCACTGCTGCGATGATCTTCTTTGTGAGCAGTGTTTTATCCTTAATTAGTATCCATCATGTTTAAAAAACTGGATACGCGTACACCCATGTACATCAAATCTGGGTTGGTTAGCTTTGTCACTAATATACTGAAAGACAGTGATTATGGAATGCATTTTTCCCAACACATTACCATCACGAAAGAGATACAATTCAGGAATTATGAATGCCATTGATAATATTTTACATATATCTTATGATGCCATGGCCGAGATTTAATTCTTATATATTATCTAGATGAATTCATTTCGATAAAAATATATTAATATGTAGTTTCTCAGTTCCGGTGAGCAGTTTCTTTGGCAGTCTTTTTTTTTGCATTTGAACTTTGGTTTCAACAGACATGCTTTTTATTGTTCAAGTCAAAGTTCAGTAGTACTGGATGGATTTCTACAAGCTTATTTGGATGATTCTCTCTAGTTAGTATATTGGGAAGCTTAAGACTTGATCATGTTTAGTGTACATACTGCCTTTGCTTGTTCAGTGCAGGTTGTATTTGTTATTGACATGGTCTTCGTTGACACCTATAACATGAAATTACAGGAAAATATGCCATTTCCAATATAAGTATGCATACATGTTTCATGATAGGATATCTACTAAAACATGGTAGTGTCATTGATGCCGGCATGATTTTCTATTTATGATGAGTTAATTATATATATATCACTAGTCGAAAAATGGACATCAATACCGGTTCCAGAGGCCCATTTGTACCGGAAATCAAACCGGTACAAAGATTCGGGACAAAAGCCCCCCCCCCTTTGGTACCGGTTCCTTACAAACCGGTATTAAAGGGGCCTCCACGTTGGCTCCCAGGAGAGTGCAGGGCTAGGGACCTTTGGTACCGGTTTGTAACACGAACCAGTACCAAAGGGTGGCTACCGTGCCGGGCAAATAATTCAGGGTTTAGGGTTTTAGGAGGGGTTTAGGTTTCGGACCATTTCATCGTACGAGGATCGCGTTGATGCGCCAGAAACGCGTTTGGATTTAGGAGTACATGAAGATCAAGGTAACGCATATCAACTTGGTGCATATAATATAACACATGTAATTGCATAAGATCGCAAATTAAGTAGTACATGCATGAAGATCGATCTTCATGCATAGTGGTACTCTCCGAGACATACTATCTATTACATATAGCATAGTGGTACTCTCCGAGTCAAACTATATATTACATGTAGATCTTCATTCATAGTGGTACTCTGCGAAGTTAGGTATGACGTCCCGAAGGAAAAATCCCGCCAATTCCTCGCCAATTGCTTTGAAGCGGTGCTCGATTGGGATCCTGTCACACTTTCTTGCCAACTGTAAAAGAATGAGATTCAAATGAATACATGAGCTATGTATATATATATATATATATATATATATCAAATCACAATCAAACAATTATGACTGAAACTCAGCACAAGTTATGGTAACAAAATAAATTTGTGAATATTGTTTTCGTACCTCTCTATTCCTTTGATTATTCGTTCTCTCGCTGACAATCTTCTAGATGTACTCGCAAACGTAGTATCCACATAGATTAGTCCCCTTAGGTTGTTTTGCGCATTTCTGTACAAGAATATAATTCAATCAAATAATAATCAAATATGATAAAGGTGTGTGGACCTAGGTAGTACTACTTACTTTGTTCGCACGCCATATCAGCTTCGGTTTCCATCTACCGGTCGGATCTTCCTGGATGAACGTTTGCCATACGCTGCCCGACAAAAGAAAATGCATAAAAGAGTTATTAATTTGTTGATATCAGGAAATTAACGAAAAAACCGATAAGAATTAAAATTACCTTTTGAGCATATCAAAAGCCGACTTGTATAGTATAGGCTCTTTGGTTCGTGAGTCAAAGACTTCAACATCTCCATCGTACATTTTAATGACGATAAGAATAAAGTGGAACCTGCGCACGTTTAAATATGCAGTGTCATAGATATAAGTCATCAGTTAAAATTTTAACATATGGTGAGCAAAATAGAATGTGTTATAAGACAGTTACACTTACTTGAAGTTGTAAGGCCAAAGTATTATCTTTTTGTCACGTTGTCGCTTCAAAAACCTTAGCAAAGTCTCCGGTGTATCCTTGTTATAGATGGGATCTTCTATGGTTCTTTCATGCATTGTATCTGGGTCAATGAACCCAATGTCCGTGATTTCATCCCTTTTGCATTCGAGCTTCTTCGATCTGCATAATATAGCGCACAAAATATTAAATTGAGGATAATTTGCAGACAATGAATGAGCTGAGCTAAAGACTTCTAAAATTATATTAATAAATCACTTACAGACAATAGCAACTGATGATAGATTTGTCGAGGGCCCGGAGATTGTATAACTGAAAAAGTTCGCAGAAGTCAACGCTCACAGAGTATTCTTGGAAGTAGTGCTCATCCTTAACTCACACCATGATAGCCTCAATCCCTCTCTTTGTGGCATTAGTGTACCACGCATGCAAATTACGCATACATGTTGGTAGCGACCTGATATTCTCGACCAGATCTTTCCCTTGAACAAATTTATATGCTACTTCAGCGATGGGGTAATCAATTGTGTTTTGTCGAGAACTTTCAACAGCCTTCTCGTCAAACACCTTGAGAGGGGGGACTGATTGAACGGGTTGTTCTCCGAGCTGGTACACTTGTTTCCTAGTTTTCGCCGAGACCACCGATTGATCGGGTTTTTTCACCACCACCATAGTGGCATACGACTTTTCAATAGAACGCCTTGCTACTCCAAATGAATGTTGCTGCAGACAGTCCTTGTGCGTGATGGATAACCAGCCCATTGGGAACCCCAAGAGGAAGGTATGATGAGTATAACAGCGAGTTTTCCCTCAGTTAAGATACCAAGGTTTATCGATCAGGAGAGGAGAGACAATGACGACTGAAGGTGATGCGGAACCTGCACACACACAAACAAATACTTTGTTCCCAACTTGCGATGAGGTTGTCAATCTCACCGGTTTGCTTGAAACAAAGGTTATGAGCGTATCGAGTGGAAAACAATAGAGTATGCGAGTAAAGTAAGCAGTACGAGTAAAGTAAACAGGTGATAGCAATATGATGTAAATAGGACCGGGGTCCACAGTTCACTAGTGGTGTCTCTCCATAGATAAAATAACACATGCTGGGTAAATAAATTACAGTTGGGCAATTGATAGAATAAAGATAACGTGATATGTCAAGAAGATCACTATGAGATTTACTCTGGGCATTACAACAAAATACATAGACCGCCATCCAACTGCATCTATGACTAATAATCCACTCCCTGGGATATCAATCCGAACACCCTAGAAGTACTAAGTTGCGAACAACAGATAATTGCATTAAGCAAAGTGTGTAATGTAAACAAAGCATATGCCCTTGAGCATATGAATGTTATTTTCTCCCTAGTAGCAACAGCACATCTACCACCTTAGAGGTTTCTGTCACTCCCCCAGGTGAAATAGAGGCATGAACCCACTATCGAGCATAAATACCCCCTCTTGGAGTCACTAGCAACTACTCGGCCAAGATAGCTACTAACAACGGAGAGCATGCAAGATCATAAACAACATAGAGATAACAAAAGATATAATTCAGTACAGCAACTTAATCATAAACACCAATATTCATCGGATCCCAACAAACCAAACATGTAGAATTACATAACGGTGATCTCAATCATGTAAGGTAGCTCATGAGATCTAAACATGAAGCACATGGTGGAGAAGACAACCATCTAGCTACTGCTATGGACCCATAGTCCAAGGTAGACTACTCACTCATCGCTCCGGAGGCAATCATGGCGACGAAGAAGACCTCCGGTGGCGATTCCCCTCTCCGGCAGGGTGCCGGGAAGAGGACCCTCCTGATCTTTGGGTCGACGGCGGCGGCGGATCGCGATGTGTTCTGGAAATCTGATCGGGTACTTAGGTTTTTTCCGTCGGGGGGTCTTTATAGGCGAAGGGACGTCGTCAGAGGTGGGGCCAGGTGGCCTCACATGGTGGTGGCGCGGGCCAGGGGCTGGCCGCGCCACCCCTGTGTGTGGGCCCCTGGTGGCCCCCCTCCTACTCCTCTTCGGATCTCTCGAAGCTTCCGGGTAAAATAAGACTTCAGGAACTTGTTTCGTCCAATTCCGAGAATATTTCCTGTGTATCACTTCTGAAACACAAAAACAGCAGAAAATAGGAAACTGGCACTGTGGCACTTCGTTAATAGGTTAGTTTCGGAAAATGCATAAAAATGCCACTAAGTGTAACAAAACAATAGGCAAATGGTGTAAAAACAAGCATGGAGCATCAAAAATTATAGATACGTTTGAGACGTATCAAGCATCCCCAAGCTTAACTCCTGCTCGTCCTCGAGTAGGTAAGTGATAACAAAAGAATAATTTTTGAGGTGACATGCACCTACACAATCTTGATCATATATGTAAGCATTGGTGAGCTGGGATCATTAGAACTTAAAACATGGGCATGAAGATATAATCATGACAATAAGAACTTAGCAACCATGTTGTAAACATGCAAATGAACACAAACAAAAGATCATTATAATGAAACAATGAAAGTCAAACGTGTGTTCAAATCATAAGGAAAAACATACAAATGGTTTTCAGCTTGTCCTTCAAAGAGAGCAAAACATAAATGCATAGGACACCTTCAAGTTTAAGAGGGCGACTAGATACAAATAATTCAAGAACAAGTGAAACCAACAATATGAATCAATCAATGAACTTTGGGACAATGCATATCACACTAAGAATGACAACTATGCTCTCTTAATGGTGCATAAAGAAAGAAGGTGGTGACTCAACATAAAAGTAAAAGAAAGGCCCTTCGCAGAGGGAAGCAGTGATTGCAAGTTTTATAACCTTCAAAAATTATGGTACTTACCGGCTTTGAGCTCTCATTGCCCCCATCATAAGCATCTTGAATGGTTAAAGTTAATGCGAGAATAATTATGATGCATATGCTTGACAAATCATAAGTTGAAAACCTCGTGCCCCGTGAATACGAGTACCCAAACCTCATGCTACTTTACTTAGAGTCCCAAGCAAGGCTCTTGTCATTGTAAGTATATGCATATCATTGAGAACCGCCAATGGGGTACCTCCGTGCCCGATGACATGGAACAAGCCCACACCAAAATGACAGGACAAGCAGACAATGAACACCTCGACATCTCTTTTATTTGCCTTTTGTTTAGCTTTTTATTATGAGATGCGTCGTCGAATGTTCACCATGGGTATGCTGCAAATTTCCACCATGAATTATGCATGGCTTAGATTGGCGGCCCGGCGTTTCCCTAACACATATACAAACTCCATGATCCCTACAAGATTCCCAATTCATTTCACACCGCGGGCATCCATAAACAAAAGATCACGATATCAACTTAAATAAGAAGTGCAATGTTGAAAGCTTGCCCATGACTGCATGGCTGGGCTAGAATTCAACTTACAACTTGCAAGCATAACAACTCAACATAAGAGACCACAATGTCTAGTTTTTAAGAACATGAAAAAGTAAAGTGTGCCTTCCGGTTCGTGAGAGCTTTACTGACCGAATTTCGCATAACACTGGTAAGAGTTTAATTTGAAGAGAAAATAAAAGAACGTCAAATTTACTTGGAATAGCAAATTGCTAGTAGGTATGTATGGTGGACACTTTGGAAAACTTTGGCTTTTAGGAGTTGGATGCACGAGTAGAGCTCATACTCAGTACAAGGTGAGGGCTAGCAAAAGACTGGGAGCGACCAACTAAGAGAGCAATAATGGCCATAATCATGCAAAGCGACAAAGCGACATTAAAAGAAGCTTACGATGGCATCAAAAGTCAAAAACTAAATGATCATGAAGGCTATTGGCGACTTTGTAAGAGTCTAACATGTGTGAGCATGCGCCAAGTCAACCCAAATAAAGCATCAAGGAGAAAACCAAAATAATGCTTGCATACAATAAAAACAACGCATGATTTTTTCAAAGGCTCATTAAGCAATCTCAGTTATTTGAGACAAGTCATGCTACAGCAAAACCACTAAGCATACTATCAAAAATACATCAAGCATGACATGAAAAAGCCTAAACCGCAGTCTACACAAGCTCCTTCTTGTACCACTATTTTGCACAAAGCTTTTTCTCTTTTCCAACACCATTTGAAATTTTTATAAACACCTCTTTTGATGAAAACCAATAAAGATCAGAGGCAAAAATACACCTTGATGAAAAGATATGACAAGGTCTGAACGCAAATCAAGGCGAAAACAAAAACCAAAAGCAATAGCAGAAAAAGAAGAACACATCGATGAACGATAAGAGTGAAAAACTGAGCGTTCTTTGCAAATGAAAACGAGTACATCTCCTCCAAAAGAAATTTGTTGGGGTCCAACCATTTATTGAAGCAAACAAACAAACTAAACCAACTAAGAAAACTAAAACAACTGACGCTCCAATCAAAACACATAGTGCATGAAGCAATAAAAATATAGTGTTTTGAAAGGTGACCTGATTTTTGCCGATGAAGAAGGGGTGCCTCGGGGGCATCCCCAAGCTTTGACGCTTGTACTTCTTGGATATTTATTGGGGTGATGCATGGGCATCCCCAAGCTTGAGCTTTTGTCCATTCTTCAACTCATCTCATCATTCTCCAATCCCTACACTTGAAAACTTCCTTCATACAAAACTAAACACAAATCTATTAGCAACATTAGTGCAAGCATAACATATAATCAATCCTCTATTTGCTTCAGGTTTCAACTCAAAACCACCACATATATAGCAAATACTACTGTAGCAACCTCCCCAAAAGTTCCGTGATCAAAAGAACTCAAAAGAAAGCGATAAAGTGGCAAACACAAATATTGGCAGAAATCTGTCAAAACTGAACAGCTGACAAAGGTCGAATTTTTGAGGGATTTTCTGTTGCTCAAATCAAAAAGTGTTAAACTAAGAAAAGTTTGTATATGACCTGGGGCATATGCCCAAGAAATCGCAGGTCCAAAATATAAACAGAGAATTTATACGAATTTTTACGGTGCAGCACCGAAAACAGTTTCAGGACAGCAACATCCCCAAATCTTTACCTCACTCAAATTAGAGGCTTCTCTTGGCACAAAAACGAAATAAACAAGATAAGGAGCGGTCATTACAGTAGTAATGACTTCCAAGACTCAAATAAAAGAAAAAGTACTGAAAAGAAACATTGGGTTATCTCCCAAGAGTGCTTTTCTTTAACGCCTTTGAGCTAGGCGCAGAAAATTGTGAATCAAGTAATATCAAGTGATGAAGCATCAAGCTCATAATTTGCTCTAAGAATAGAGTCAAAAAGTAATTTCTTTCTTTTCCTAGGGAAGTGTTCCATACCTTTCTTAAGTGGGAATTGATACTTAATAGTGCCTTCCCTCATATCAATGATAGCACCTACAGTTCGAAGAAAGGGTCCTCCCAAAATAATAGGACATGAAGCATGGCATTCAACGTCCATAACAAGAAAATCAACGGGAACAAGGTTATTGTTAACCACAATAAGAACATCATTAATCCTTCCCAAAGGTTTCTTCTTAGCAACATCAGCAATAGGAACATCAAAATAACATTTTTCAAGCGGTGGTAAATCAAGCATGTCATAAATCTTTCTAGGCATGATAGAAATACTAGCACCTAGATCACATAAAGCATGGCAATCATAACCATTAACATGCATATCAATGATGGGTTCCCAACCATCTTCTGACTTCTTGGGAACAGAGGCTTTCTGCTTGAACTTTTCATCCCTAATCTTTATGAGAGCATTGGTAATATGCTTAGTAAAAGCAATATTTAAAGAACTAGCATTGGGAGTCAAAGCAAGCTTTTGCAAGAACAAAATAACTTCAGATATATTGCAGCCATCAACATCAAAATCATTAAAAGAAATAGAGCTATCATCTCCCACACTCCGAAAAATTTCAGCACTCTTTTGAGAAAAAGTTTTGGCAGTTTTAGGCTTTTTAACACAAGGAGTGGGAGTTTTCTCTACACCAATCAAAGTAAGAGGATTGCTACCAGTAGGAGCAACATCATTAGAGGTAGTAATGGTACATACCTTCATCTCTCTAGCCATCTCATCTTCTCTTTCCCACCTGGCATGCAATTCCGCTAACAATCTAATATTTTCATCAATTCCAACTTGGATTGCATTAGCGGTAGCAAAAACATTGTTCTCTTTCACATCATTAGGAAACACTTTTAATTTCAGAAGTTCAACATCATGAGCAAGGCAATCAACTTTAGAAGCAAGAATATCAATTTTGCCTAACTTTTCCTCAACAGACTTGTTAAAAGCAGTTTGCTTACCGATGAAGTCCTTGAGCATTACCTCAAGCTCGGAGGGCGCGACCCTAGTGTTGTTGTAGGAATTACTATAAGAGTTACCATAACCATTACCATTGGTAGAAGGATACGGCCTATAATTGTTACTAGCAAAATTGTTCCTATAAGCATTGTTGTTAAAATTACTGTTTCTAATGAAATTCACATCAACTTGCTCTTCTTGAGCAACCAGAGAGGCTAAAGGAACATTATTAGGATCAACATGAGTCCTATCATTAGCAAGCATAGCCATAATTGTGTCAATCTTATCACTTAAGGAAGAGGTTTCCTCAACAGAGTTTACCTTCTTACCTTGTGGAGCTCTCTCGGTGTGCCATTCAGAATAATTTACCATCATGTTGTCGAGTAGCTTTGATGCGGCGCCCAAGGTAAGGGACATAAAAGTGCCTCCAGCAGCTGAATCAAGTAGGCTCCTCGAAGAAAAATTCAGTCCTGCATAAAAAGTTTGGATAATCATCCAAGTAGTCAGTCCATGAGTGGGGCAATTCTTTATCATAGATTTCATTCTTTCCCAAGCTTGAGCAACATGTTCATTATCAAACTGAGTAAACTTCATAATATTGCTACGCAAAGCTATAATCTTAGCAGGAGGATAGTATCTACCAATAAAAGCATCCTTACACTTAGCCCATGAATCAATACTATTCTTAGTCAAAGACAGCAACCAATCTTTAGCTTTTCCTCTCAAAGAAAAAGGAAACAACTTGAGCTTAATAATATCACTATCAACATCCTTATACTTCTGCATCTCACATAGCTCAACAAAATTGTTGAGATGAGCTGCAGCATCTTCAGTACTAGCACCAGAAAATTGCTCTTTCATAACAAGGTTCAATAAAGCAGGCTTAATCTCATAAAAGTTTGCAGCAGTAGCAGGTGGTGCAATAGGAGTGCAGATAAAATCACTATTGTTTGTGCTAGTAAAGTCACACAACTTGGTGTTTTCAGGATTGGCCATTTCAGCAAAACAAAAGTAAACAAGTAAAAACAACTACCAAGGATTCTAATTTTTTTTTGGGTTTTTGATAAAAAGCAATGCAGGTAAAATAAAATAAAGTAAAGCAAAACAATAAAACAAAGTAAAGGATGTGTGTGCAAAAAAATCCCCTCGCAGAAGTCTTCCCTTCCTCCCCGGCAATGGCGCCAGAAAATAGGCTGCTACTCCAAATGAATGTTGCTGCAGACAATCCTTGTGCGTGGTGGATAACCAGCCCGTTGGGAACCCCAAGAGGAAGGTATGATGAGTATAACAGCGAGTTTTCCCTCAGTTAAGATACCAAGTTTTATCGATCAGGAGATGAGAGACAATGACGACTGAAGGTGATGCGGAACCTGCACACACACAAACAAATACTTTGTTCCCAACTTGCGATGAGGTTGTCAATCTCACCGGTTTGCTTGAAACAAAGGTTATGAGCGTATCGAGTGGAAAACAGTAGAGTATGCGAGTAAAGTAAACAATACGAGTAAAGTAAACAGGTGATAGCAATATGATGTAAATAGGACCGGGGTCCACAGTTCACTAGTGGTGTCTCTCCATAGATAAAATAACACATGCTGGGTAAATAAATTACAGTTGGGCAATTGATAGAATAAAGATAACGTGATATGTCAAGAAGATCACTATGAGATTTACTCTGGGCATTACAACAAAATACATAGACCGCCATCCAACTGCATCTATGACTAATAATCCACTCCCTGGGATATCAATCCGAACACCCTAGAAGTACTAAGTTGCGAACAACAGATAATTGCATTAAGCAAAGTGTGTAATGTAAACAAAGCATATGCCCTTGAGCATATGAATGTTATTTTCTCCCTAGTAGCAACAGCACATCTACCACCTTAGAGGTTTCTGTCACTCCCCCAGGTGAAATAGAGGCATGAACCCACTATCGAGCATAAATACCCCCTCTTGGAGTCACTAGCAACTACTCGGCCAAGATAGCTACTAACAACGGAGAGCATGCAAGATCATAAACAACATAGAGATAACAAAAGATATAATTCAGTACAGCAACTTAATCATAAACACCAATATTCATCGGATCCCAACAAACCAAACATGTAGAATTACATAACGGTGATCTCAATCATGTAAGGTAGCTCATGAGATCTAAACATGAAGCACATGGTGGAGAAGACAACCATCTAGCTACTGCTATGGACCCATATTCCAAGGTAGACTACTCACTCATCGCTCCGGAGGCAATCATGGCGATGAAGAAGACCTCCGGTGGCGATTCCCCTCTCCGGCAGGGTGCCGGGAAGAGCTTCTGGACCCTCCCGATCTTCGGGTCGACGGCAGCGGCGGATCGCGATGTGTTCTGGAAATCTGATTGGGTACTTAGGTTTTTTCCGTCGGGGGGTCTTTATAGGCGAAGGGACGTCGTCAGAGGTGGGGCTAGGTGGCCTCACATGGTGGTGGCGCGGGCCAGGGGCTGGCCGCGCCACCCCTGTGTGTGGGCCCCTGGTGGCCCCCCTCCTACTCCTCTTCGGATCTCTGGAAGCTTCCGGGTAAAATAAGACTTCAGGAACTTGTTTCGTCCAATTCCGAGAATATTTCCTGTGTATCACTTCTGAAACACAAAAACAGCAGAAAACAGGAAACTGGCACTGTGGCACTTCGTTAATAGGTTAGTTTCGGAAAATGCATAAAAATGCCACTAAGTGTAACGAAACAATAGGCAAATGGTGTAAAAACAAGCATGGGGCATCAAAAATTATAGATACGTTTGAGACGTATCACGCCTATAGTCAGATGGCGGCGATGGTGCAGGGTCATATAGATTCTCAACGGTACGAATAACTTTCACCGGATCTAGAGTCTTCTCAAAAGGTATCTCTGGCACTTTCTTAGCAAAATGTTTTGCCACCTCGGACTTAGAGATTTCGCTGCATTCCTCGATAGTTCTTTCCCAAGGTAACTTCTCAATAGGCGGCAGTGGTATCTCCTTTCTAGGTCTCTTCCTAGGCGGCGTACCGTTCCGCTTAAAAAACGCAGTCTTACGCAGAGGATCTCGAGATGGTGGACTCGCGCTGGGGTCCCTCTCCGGTAGGTGTGGACTTTGCTGCTCATGTGGACTGCTACCAAGCGGAGTCGATGGCCATTGCTGGTCATGTGGAATTTGCTGCTCATGTGGACTGCTACGAGGAGGAGTCGGTGGCCTTGCCAAAAGGACGATGTATTTCTTGGACCATATGGCGAAACCGCGCTTGACATCGGCCAGTGTCTTCTCTTCGTCACCTCCAGGAAAATCAAGCTCCATTGTTTCAAAACCCGGAACAACGTCATCCACCCCGAGACGAACACAGCCAGCTGGAATGGGCATATGATGGTGCGTTGCTCCATCTTCATTTGGGTAAACATAGCCGACCGCCACCTTAACGGACATGTTCCTTATTTGCACATGTAGCTCGCAATCTGTCTTCTCCGTGACATAATCCATGGGGTAGCTTCCTCCACATTAAAGATGCGAGGAACCCACACTGCTTCTTTGCTGAGATGGAGCGGCATTAGCTTGAGGATCTTGTAGAAACAGCGGCTGATCAGGTGCCCTCTGATTTTTCTCAAGCACCTCCACCCTATTTATCAATTCCGCTAACCTGTCTAAGTCCTGCTTCTTCTTTCTCGAACGGCTTCTATAAGTGTCAGCGCACTCCGGCCATGCTTCCTTCATGGTGACACCTGGGAGGGCTCGTATCCGTCCAACGTGTTCCGCCTTCCCAAGAGCGAGTGTCAGCTCGTCATTCTCTCTATCGGGAATGTACTCTCCCTTTCTAACTTTTTCAATTGCATCTATAAGCTGCTTCGTGATTGCTTTAATTTTTTCCTTCCATTTTCCCTTTGCAACGATCTGCCCTGTCTTTGGGTCCAACCCTGCCCCATGCTCGAACAACCAGAACTTGGACCGGTCGGGCCAGTCCCATGTCTGTGGAGTGATTCCTGCCTCCATCAGTTTAGCTTCAAATGCTCTCCACTTCGGAATGGCAGTCTTGTAGCCACCTGACCCCAAATGATGGAAATGTTCCTTCTTTGAAGCATTGTTCGTATTTGTGACTGATCGGGACACAGCAGTAGAAGATTTCTTATAGCTCTTAAATGCGGGCCAGTGATCTTTTATCTTCACTAGACTTCCAGTGAATACTGGATCTTCATCTTCATATCTGGCCCATAAATTTTTCTTCCAGGTCTGGAATTGTGTGGCCATCTTCTTAAGAGTCCATTCCTTGACTTTCTTCTTCTGGCCTTCCGTCATGTCTTCCGGTAGGCTGAAGTGTGTCAGTAGACTGTCCCAAAGAAAAATTTTTAGAGTATCATTGACATAACTAGCTTCAGCCCCCGCATTCTTCGGCTTATGCCACTCTGAAATGCTGATCGGTACATGGTCCCTAACAAGAACTCCAGCTTGGTTTATAAATTTACGGCAGTGCTCTTTGGGATCCACCGGTTCACCACTATCCTTAAATGCGGTGAGGGCTAACCTACCCTCGCCCTTTAGACGTTGCGTCGAGCCTCGTTGCTTTTTAACAGATTTGCTCGATGATCCAGAAGGCTAAAAGAAAAATGATTCGTTAATAAGTGTAATACAAATAAATCAATGCATCTAGTGATGAACATATAGCCTTGATATATAAATATACACCTCGCCGGAGTTTGTTAAGGACACTTTGTTGTCTCTTCTTTCTTCAGACTCAAGTCCCTCACCGACATCGTTCAAAAATTGTGAGCCGAAATCGTCGTCATCTTCATCGGGTTCTCCATTGGGTTCCGGTCCACGGGCACTCTCAAATATCAATTTCTGCACCATTTCTTCTTGCTCCTCATCTCGGATGAAGGTGTCGTCCTCCATAGCTCAATGTCACTACAAAATTAAGTGCAATTATTTGATTCATCATGTCATATTCATCTTATTATAAGTTTCTAGGTTTTAACTTAAAATGTTAAAGTAATTGAGTTAATTATTCCTCATGGTTGAATTGAGCACATAGAGCTAATTACTTATTTACTTAATGGAAGTTAAGAAATAACCTTAAATACAAGTTACTATTTCATTATTAAGGTCCTCCATAATTTTAAATACCACAATAGCAAAATAGAATTCTATAATTGAAATGCATCACACTATACTTAAATAATCACAATTGAAGTTTGAATATGTGTGAATTAGGCATGATGGACTAGATAGACTTGATATGTGTCAAGGTGGTCTCAAGAGGATCTTTGATAACTAGCTATGGTTATAGGATTTGCTATAGTAGAAAATAAACATTGCTGACAAGAATTGGAATTAATCTATATAGGAAATTACTCAAATCCTCATGTTAGAATTTAAATAATTATGAAGTGGTTCAAGAGAATATGGGAGTGATACTGATGAATAACTTGTAGTAAAACAAAGTCACTGCAATTGGAATCACTCTAAAATAAGTTATAGAGTTCAAACTATGACCAAATTAGTGATTTAGATAGATTTAAATGCACAAAGTGTGTGCACGTATCAACTTTGAGATTTCTTGATCCTATTATGTTCTACATATTAAGAGGATTTCAAAGACTATAAATTTGTAATTTTTGGACATTTGAAACAAAAGATATGAAATTAACAAGCTAGTAGATAGGTTAGATTCAATTTGAAAATAGATTCAAATTGAATACTGAAACTATGTGATATTTGTGCACCATTAGATTCTACATGTTCTAAGGATTCCAATGGTATATTATTTGTTATTTTTGGACCTATAGATCAAAAGATATGAAATTCCAAAGATCTAGCTAGAATCAGATTAAAAATTCTATTTTTAATCGGGTTTGAACTGGAGCAGGCCACGTGGCGCTTTCTTATTTGCTGATACCGTTTCGTGCGGATAAGGACTGTGAGCCGTCAGATCTTATGAGATATGAACGTCCCAGATCTGCTCGTACCCCTTCGCGTTAAGTGATTCGATCTGAACCACGTGATCCAGATCGGACGGTCAGAAAAAGAGGAGAGGGAGCTCACCTGGATAGGGTTAGGGTTACGGCGAGACTCTGGCGAGGTGCGGCCCAGATGGTTGATGCCGGCGAGGTTCTGGGGCTTCCCTGGGCTGGCAAACAGGTGGACGGGGCGCGGAAGACTTCGGCGAGCTCGATTGCAAGGTCAGAGATCTCGATTGCTTCCTGCTGCAAGGTGGTGGCGCGGCTGGAGTCGAAACAGTGGCGGTGTGCTTCGGGTATGCGACGTTTGCATCGTTATGCTGTGGAATAAAACCAAGCAGGAGTGTCAGGAGGTGCGCCATGCCATGGCAAAGCGAATAGAGGGGAGGAGGTGACCGAATCGGCATGAATTCCGGTGAACTTCTGCGGGAGGAAATCCGTCGATTCGCTCTAGTGGCGTGTCAGCCGTGGCATGGCGGCCGTGGCGTGGCGGCCGTGGCGTGGCGTGGCGGCCGTGGCGCGGCGTGGCGGCCGTGGCGAGGCGAGGCGACGGAGCTGCGGGCGTGGCGTGGCGGGCGAGGCGAGGCGCGGCGGGGGGCGCTGCCGGAGGGGAAGGGGAGAGGAGCGGAGAAGGGGCGGCGCACCTCATTGCTCCGAGCGACGGCGATGGCGCGACTCCGGGCGACGGCGACGGCGGGGCTCTGGGATGACGGCGACGGCGGGCCATCTCTGTAAGTGCGTGCGTGTGTGTGTCGGTGGCCTCCCGTGGAAGAAAACGGCCTGAAGGCCTTTGGTACCGGTTGCTGTTAGGAACCGGTACTAAAGGTCACCTTTAGTACCGTTTCGCAACAGAAACCGGTACCAAAGGTATTTTCTGAAATTCGTTTCCTTTTGTTTTGCTCTTTTAATCTTTCGTACCGGTTCTGTCCACCAACCGGTACCAAAGGATTTTTTTATTTTTCTTTTGATTTTTCTGTTGCTGTTTCTTTTGATTTTCGTTTGATTTTTCTATTGCAGTTTCTATTGATTTTCGTTTCATTTTTCTTTTGCAGTTTTTATTGATTTTTCTTTTGCAGTTTCTTTTGATTTTTGTTTGATTTTTCTTTTGCAGTTTCTTTTGATTTTCGTTTGATTTTTGATTAGTTATATTTGATTTTCTATTTTCTTTTGATTAGTTATATTTGATTTTCTTTTTGATTAGTTATATTTGATTAGTTATATTTGATTTTCTATTTTCTTTTGATTAGTTATATTTGATTTTCTTTTTGATTAGTTATATTTGATTTTCTATTTTCTTTTGATTAGTTATATTTGATTTTCTTTTTGATTAGTTATATTTGATTTTCGTTTGATTTTTGATTAGTTATATTTGATTTTCTATTTTCTTTTGATTAGTTATATTTGATTTTCTTTTTGATTAGTTATATTTCATTAGTTATATTTGATTAGTTATATTTGATTTTTCTGTTGCAGTTTCTATTGATCATATGTTCGCTTAATAATTAAGTGTCGGTTGGCGCGGCGGCACGCTGCGTCCGTGAGAGGAAAATGGCAGAAAGAAAAAGGGCGGGAAAACGATTGAACTGGAAGTAAAGTACATATCTCAACTGAAAATTAAGATACATGGCCAGATTAAGTCACAATCGGCCGAGCTTGTTTTCGAATGTTGGAGTGATTCAGTCATAGTCGTGCCTAGCCCTATAAACGTCGCCACTGTAGTCGTCGTAGTCGCCGATGTCATCGTCGCTGGCATCGGGGTCGCGGTAGTCGAACCTCGACGGGTGAGCACGCGTGGGCTGAGACTGAGGGTAGCGTAGGCGGGGGCCATGGTAGGCCATGACGCCCTGGAGAGTGCGGCCGCGCCACCATAGCCGATAGCCGGCCTCGTTGAAGTTCGAACGAGGCGAGCCGTCCTCCTCGTGCCTGGCAAGCGCACTCTCACGCCGATTGATGAAGAAGCCGTCCCAAGTCGGGCTATAGTCGGGATGCCACTGAGGATTCCTCCACTGCTCTGGCGTGAGCTCGAAGTAGTAGTGGTTCGTGATGGCCATCTGGCGCGCCACACCTACAAGGACAGGAGGGACCGGTACGCCTCCGACGCTCAGCGTCCAGCCGATGGGGACGCGGTAGCCCGGCGGGCAGGGGTAGTTTGAGGCGCAAAGCGCCTCCGCCTCCTGGGGGGTTAGAGATACGATGGAAGCCATGGGAGAGAGTGATGAGGTTTGCAGATATGAGTCTAGATGTGACATGTAAATGGAGGCCAAGCCTGCATATATATAGTGAAAAAATGGCGGGAAGACGGAGGCGGGCGGTGGAAAGCGCGGGAAGAAAATAGGCAGGATTGCAGTGGCGCGGGAAACCATCTAACCTTTAGTCCCGGCTGGTGGGTACAACCGGGACTAAAGGTGGTTTTTGTGTCATCTAACAAAACTGTCGGTGGGATAAGGACGTGTGGGTAACCTTTAGTCCCGGCTGGTGGGTGCAACCGAGACTAAAGCTGTCGACAGGATAAGGACGCGTGGGTGGATGCACTGCTCGATGAGATAAGGACGCGTGGGTGGACGCACGACACCCCTGTCGGAGGAACAAGACAAAGTAGAAGCGGTGCCATGCCTATAAAAGGAGCATCGATACGCCATGGCAAGCAGCTCAACAAGCCAACCTAGAAGGTAGGGAGAGTTTCATCCCCATGGATGGAGGACAGGGTTGGGAAATCTCCCGTGGCGAGCTTCTCGAAGATGTCGTTGGTGCTCACGCCCTACGGCATCTTCGAAAGCTCCGCCTCGGAAAAATTTCCCTGCAAGCCCGTGAAAGACTCTATCTCCTCTAACAGTGTTGGGTAAAGGGTTGGGAAATCTCCCGTGGCGGAGCTTCTCGAAGATGTCGTTGGTGCTCACGCCCTACGGCATCTTCGGAAGCTCCGCCTCGGAAAAATTTCCCTGCAAGCCCGTGAAAGACTCTATGTGACAACCCCGAATTTATCATAAATTCGAAGTGCCCGTTATGCATTCCACCACAATCCCAGAATCATTGTTGTGATACACATAACGTAGTTGGTAACCAGTTCCATAGACATTACAATACGATGGTTCAAATACAATGGTCATAGTGACCAAGTTCATATTACAACCCAATATAGCAGCGGAAATAACGTCTTCGGGTCCATGCCTTCACCCTACAGGCAATGGCGACTCAGTAGAAGATCTTAGTTCTGATACTCTTCTTCATACCCTTCCTCCGGATACTCTTCCCCATAGTCTGGCCAAGTTGATTTGCCAGGGACACAGCCGTGAGTACATTGGATGCACTCGCAAACCATCTTATAAATGAAATGATGAAGTAGATATGCAAGGTTGATATGGTGGACTAAGCACTAAGTTTAGTTGCAAAAGCTAGTCTTATTTCCCAAGAATGTTCATTGGTAGAAAAGAGGTTTAGTTCTCTAAGTTCAATCTAAAGGAACTTCAAGGGTGTCAATATCAAGGTCAAGTCAAGTCATGTCATTCACCAAGCTCACCCTAAGTTATTATCATTCTTGACAAAAGTCAAGTACAGTTTGCCAACTGTCCATAACCGAGGACGCGGCTATTCGAATAGTTTGAAACCTCTGCAGAGGGGTACACTTTACCCACAAGATTCGATACATCTGCCGGGAGAAATCCACGGTTCGTCATACACAAAGTATGCGAGGTTCAGATAATCAAACAAACTCTTTCACTTGCTCACTCTAGTACAGGATCCTTCCCTAGAGCCCGAGACACGAACATCTTCCGTTCCGGCGTCTCTAGTTTTGCCCGCTCCGGAGTGCCGGATGAATGGAATTTCCACTCGGTTCAGAAGTACCCGCGCACGGTGCACTTCTATAAAGGATGATACAAGACCTCCCATACTAGGGTGAACAAGCTACAGACTAAGCCCCTTCCCATTTAGGGGTAATGTGGTCGTACGGTAATGGTTGGCTCACATGGTACATCACTTATTATCATTTAGCAAATACATTCCATAGTTCTTAGTCAATATTATTTTCCTTCATAAGACCATCATGTAGGATAATCTTCATTTCAAGTTTTCAAGTTCAAGTCACCAAGTTCAAATGGGGTTCCACTAAGAGATGGCCTCAATTTTATTAGCGACTAAGCAACTATATTGAGTGATGATACCACTAAGCTATAGTTGGATAAACTCAGCTTGATGCTCTTGCTAAGCAAGATATCACTACACTTCTATCATTCTACTCTAGCAATTCAATCATGCAATTTACCTAAAACAAGTAGAATGCAATAGTGAAGCTAGGCATTTGGAGTATGCTTCAAAAGATGGCTTGCCTTGGTTGGCAAAGTGTCCGGGGTATTCTTCTTCTTCTTGATAAAATTCCCCTTCAATATCCTCCTCAGCAACACTAGCATCTGCGCGCAGTGAAGAAGACGACGGCGTCGGCGGCGTGCGTAGAGGAAGCAGAACTCGACGGCGACGGGCGGAAACGACTCCGGCGAGGCTCCTCCACCAATTCCCGGCGTCGGCTTGCTCCAAGGAGGTCGAACGCGGCGGCGCCCTCCGCGTCCAGTACCTCGCTGGCGGGGATGGCGACGTCGAACGAGAGCGAGCGGGGAGAGGTGAGGGTGTCTGGGAGGTAGCTGGGAGCGGGGCGAGTTGGTTCGTTTGATCGGCGGGGGATTTTATAGGCTGAAGCGGCGGGGACAGGGGCGCCCAGTGGGTGGCCGGCGCAGGGCATGCTGGCGACGTGCACGGGCGACACCGGCGTCGACAGCCTTGCTTGCGTGCTGGAGGGTGGTTGTCTCGGCCGCAGAGTGCTGTGGGTCGGTGCTGGCGAGGGCATGGTGGTCGGGAGCTTGCAGAGAGGAAGAAGGAGAAGAGAGGGGGGGTCCGGGTGCTGTCCTCCGTTTCCTCCCATGTCGCACGGCTTGGGTCGGGGCAGAGGGAGCTGGGGTCGACCGCGGAGGTGTCCAGGAGCATGGCTACAGGCTTGAGACGGACGGCGACAGTGATCCTCACAGTGATCACGATTCTTCCCGATTTTCGTCTGCCAGGTGCTTGACGAAATGCCCGCAAGAAAATCAAATTCGAATTTTTGAAAATTTTCACTTTGGGTGATCAACATATTAGATAAGGTTCCCAGAGATATTTTTGTTACAAAGAAAGGTTGAGTTTTGCAGAAATCATATTTCAAATTTTGGTATTGTCACTGTTTCAGATTCAGAGTTTGGCTGAAGTTTGAGTGATGTTCTGTTTGAATTTTGGTTAGAAACTTCTTGGTTGAGTTAGTATATAACTTGGTCAAGCTCAACTAACTGGCCAAACCCTTGCTTGAGCCACAGATTTCTTAATATAAGTGTTCAAAGTAGGGTGGTCAATAATATTTTCTAGATCATCTTATTCTTCCCTTTTTCTTTATTATTTTTTTATTTCTGGTTTCTTTGGTTTGTATAATCCTTCTCTAAGGTCTCTGTTGGTTAAGTTATAACTAGCTAACTATTGCACAACAAGTAATCACACACATGAAATCATAAAATACATATAATGGAAAATACATGCATACATGCAATAATAGATAAAAAGTTTTATCTGGGTCCAAAATTTGGCACTTTATTTAATAGGAAGTGGATTACAATTTTCTGAGTTGTTACACTCTATCTCCTCTAACAGTGTTGGGTAAAGGGTTGGGAAATCTCCCGCGGTGGAGCTTCTCAAAGATGTCGTTGGTGCTCACACCCTACGGCATCTTCGGAAGCTCCGCCTCGGAAAAAATTTCCCTCATACAATAACATCATTACACAAAAATAAATGGGAAAGTGATTTCCATATTGAGATACACAAGTTATGATCCCTATCTAGTCTTCTGAGTTTTCTTCTTGTGTTTCCCTTTCTTCTGATTGCGACGCAACCATGGACAATCTTCATTATTTAAAATGATGCTTGGGTCAGTTTTCACCTTGAAGGGTGGAATATCATCAAACTTATTATAATCTTCTGACATGTCTGTCTTGTCCTCTACTCCCACGATGTTTCTTTTTCCTGAAAGAACTATGTGGCGCTTTGGCTCATCGTATGATGTGTCCTCTTGCCTTTCTTTTCTTTTTTTCGGTTTGGTAGACATGTCCTTCACATAAAAAACCTGAGCCACTTCACTGGCTAGCATGAATGGTTCGGTGTCGTACCCTAGATTCTTGAGATCCACTGTAGTCATTCCGTACTGCGGGTCTACCTGTACCCCGTTTTTCAGGTTGAACCATTTGCACCGGAACAAAGGGACCTTGAAATTAGGTCCATAGTCAAGTTCCCATATCTCCTCTATGTACCCATAATATGTGACCTTCTTCCCATTGTCCTCTGCTGCATCAAAGCGGACACCACTGTTTTGGTTGGTGCTCTTTTTATCTTGGGCGAATGTGTAAAATGTATTCCCATTTATCTCGTACCCTTGAAACGTCGATATAGTCGAAGATGGTTGCTTGGCCAACAAGTATAGCTATTCTTCATCAGTGATATTCATGAGACGTGTTTGCAACCAACCGCCGAAAGTCTTCATGTGTTCTCCATCAATCCAATCTTCACGTTGCTCCGGGTATTCAGAGCATAAAATATTCTTGTGTTCCACTTTGTACGGAGCCACCAAGCTGGAATTATGTAGAATTGTGTAGTGTGCTTGAGTGAAAGAATGTCCATCCATACACATTGTTGCTTTCTTTCCTAGCGTGCCTTTTCCATGCAGTCTCCCCTCATAGCGCGATTCAGGAACACCGATCGGCTTAAGATCAGGAATAAAGTCAACACAAAACGCAATGACCTCCTCTGTTCCATAGCCCTTAGAGATGCTTCCTTCTGGCCTAGCACGGTTATGAACGTATTTCTTTAAGACTCCCATGAATCTCTCAAAGGGGAACATGTTGTGTAGAAATACAGGACCGAGAACACTAATCTCTTCGACCAGGTGAACGAGGAGATGTGTCATAATATTGAAGAAGGATGGTGGGAACACCAACTCGAAGCTGACTAGACATTGCACCACATCCTTCTGTAAATTTTGTAGAGTTAGTGGATTGATCACCTTCTGAGAAATTGCATTGAGGAACGCACATAGCTTCACAATGGGTACTCGAACATTTTCCGATAGAAGCCCCCTCAATGCAACCGGAAGTAATTGTGTCATAATCACGTGGCAGTCATGAGACTTTAGGTTTTGAAACTTTTTCTCTGACATGTTTATTATTCCCTTTATATTCGATGAGAAGCCAGACGGGACCTTGATGCTACTCAGGAATTCAAAAAAGATCTCCTTCTCTTCTTTCGTAAGAGCGTAGCTGGCAGTACCTTGATACTTCTCTGGATTCAGGTTGTTTCCTTTGTGGATACATTGCTGGTCGTGCCGTGCATCCGGTGTATCTTTTGTCTTCCCATACACGCCCAAGAAGTTTAGTAGGTTCACGCAAAGATTTTTCGTCACGTGCATCACGTCGATTGCAGAGTGAACCTCTAGGATTTTCCAGTAGGGTAGCTCCCAAAATATAGACATCTTCTTCCACATGGATACATGTCCGTCAACATCATGCATAACAGATTGTCCGCCAGGACCCTTTCCAAAGATCACTTTTAAATCCTTGACCATATCATATATAACATCCCCAGTAGGGCGGGTAGGATTCGTTCGGTCTTCTGCCTCACCTCTGAAATACTTTCCTCTCTTTCTTACTTGATGTTGTTTTGGAAGAAATCGACGATGCCCCATGTACACATTCTTGTTTCTCAAATATATACTGTCAGTCTCACCTAAACAGTGTGTGTATGCATTGTATCCCTTGTTTGACTGTCCTGAAATGTTACTAAGAGCAGGCCAATCATTGATGGTTACAAACAACAACGCTCGTAGGTTAAATTCCTTTTGTTCGTGCTCATCCCAAATAGGTACACCTTCTTCACGCCACAACTGTAAAAGTTCTTCAACCAATGGCCTCAGGTACACATCAATGTCGTTGCCGGGTTGCCTCGGGCCTTGGATGAGCACTGGCATCATAATGAACTTCCGCTTCATGCACAACCAAGGAGGAAGGTTATAGATACATAGAGTCACTGGCCAGGTGCTATGACTGGAGCTCTGCTCCCCGAAAGGATTAAAGCCATCTGTACTTAGACCAAATCTTAAGTTCCTTGCATCATATGAAAATGACTTATACTTTCTGTCGATTTTTCTCCACTGCGACCCGTCAGCGGGGTGTCTCAGCATCACATCTTTCTTACGGTCATCTTTATGCCATCGCAACAACTTGGCATGCTCTTTGTTTTGGAACAAACGTTTCAACCGTGGTATTATAGAAGCATACCACATCACCTTCGCAGGAACCTTCTTCCTGTGGGTGGACTTGCCCTCAATATCGCCAGGGTCATCTCGCCTGATCTTATACCTCAATGCACCACATACCGGGCATGCATTCAAATTCTTGTACTCCCCGCGGTAGAGGATGCAGTCATTGATGCATGCATGTATCTTCTGCACCTCTAATCCTAGAGGGCAGACAACCTTCTTTGCTTCGTATGTACTAGAGGGCAATACGTTCTCCCCTGGAAGCATCTTCTTTATTATTTTCAACAACTTTTCAAATCCCTTGTCAGAAGTACCATTCTCTGCCTTCCATTGCAGCAATTCCAGTGTGGTACCCAGTTTTTTCTGGCCATCTTCGCAATTTGGGTACAACAGTTTGTTGTGATCCTCTAACATTTTCTCCAACTTCAGCCTCTCCTTTTCACTTCCGCAGTTTATCTTCGCATCAAGAATGGCCCGACCCAAATCGTCATCGGGGTCATCAAAAATGGGCTCATAAAAAATGGGCTCTTCTTCAGCTTCGTCTTCCCCCATTCTACTATCACCGTCTTCAGTGAACATAGGATAGTTGTCACTATCCTCTTCTTCTTCGTTGCCTTCCATTATAACCCCTCTTTCTCTGTGCTTGGTCCAACAATTATAGCCGGGCATGAAACCATTCTCAAGCAGGTGGAAGTGAAGGGTCTTTGAGGTAGAGTAATCCTTCGTATTCTTACAGGAACTACATGGACAATAAATGAAACCATTCGACCGCCTGTTTGCCTCCGCCACGTTGAGAAAATAATGCATGCCAGTAATGAAGTCGGGATGGCATCAGTCACCGTACATCCATTGTCGATTCATCTGCATTATATAAGTATATCAAAAATCATTAATTACACAACATCATGGATATATGAGTGACCAACTTAATTAATATTCAAGTTCGTCACATAAAACTAAGTTTTTTTTATTAAAAAAAGAGGCTCACCGAGGTGGTACAGTGCCGGCTAGGGGACGACGCTGGCGATCGACGGCGGTGAGGATGGGGATGATACTAAAACCTACAAATCATAGTTTAATTTGAGCTCAATTGCATACAAAAAGAATGAAATCCCTAACTTAGGCATTTCATCAAACACCTTGCTAGCACTAGAAAAATAATACGAGTTAAACTAGCAAAGAAATGAGCTAAATTAGGAACGCCGGAAGAAAGGATGATATTGCTAACCCTTAGATAGATGGGTGCCGTCAATCTTGATAAAATGGTGGAGAAAAATGGAGATTTATTGGAGTGTGAGAGGTGCAAAATGGAGATTTGGAAATGTGAGAGAGGAGAATGAGAAGGGATAGAGAGGTCGGGCTGCAGAAATAGGCCGGAGGCCCTTTAGTACCGGTTCTTCAGATGAACTGGTACTAAAGGTTCAGCTCTGGCCCCACCTCTGCCTCAAATTTGGACTGAAACCCTTTCGTACCGGTTCGTAAGATGAACCGGTACAAAAGGCCCTCAACGAACCGGTATTGATGTTCCTCGGCCGGCTGGGCAAGTGAACCGGTACTAATGCACCCTTTAGTACCGGTTCATACGGGAACCGGTACTAAAGGCTTAGACCGATGCCCTTTTTTCTACTAGTGTATATGGATAGGATCACACTATCATAGAGCGATATCTTATACCATGGAGAAAACACGCGATACATGTACATACTAATAGTCATACTTGAACAAGAAGATCCTAGTTAATTTAGTAAGTATAAATGTACTTTGAATTAATCTTGAGAAGTCAAGTGGAGTGTTATGACCTTTTGTTGGAAATATCTGAGCTTCAATTCTTGTGTATTGGATTGGATCATTTGAGTGATTGATATAAATGACTGGATTCATTAAACGCTTTATGTTTCAGTCACAGAGTTAGCACAACCTCTTATATATGATCCATATCATGCGAACATGTGTCATTCAAGGAATAAAATTAAATATATATCAACTTAGTCGTTACGGATTCATGTATGAATTGTTCCTATATCTACTTGTTACGAACATCATGACACTAGTTATACAAAAGATACCCTCCGCAGAAAAATATTGTATCAACACATCTTATTTGAAACAAGCAATGACATCTTGGTTTTGAGGCATGAAGATTTTATTTTTGAGGTAATATATCAGCTATATTTATCTGAATTCAAATAGCAACCAGAATGTTGATAACTAAGAACCAATCGTAAGTGATTTTCAGAAAAAATAATCCTTACAACCTTGATCTCCTATTGGGAGTTAATGAGTGGAACAGGTAAAATGAAACTAGTATTGTGAACTGGACAAATTTAAATCTGTATAGACTAAATAAGATGTATTACTCAATACACAAGACTTCGTACGACACCCCCTTCTGAATAATTCGGGATTTGATCGACAACATTAGCTAGCATATCACTATCTATTATATTATTAAAACAACAAACAATGAACGGCCTAGATTAACCAAAGATTGCGCAAGTGAAAGGGACGCCTTAGATTAAAAAGAAGTAGCACCGCCTTGGATTAACAAAAAGTAGCACCGCACTTTAACCGGAAACGAACGCATATTCAGCATCGTGTAGGACTAGGAAACTATTATATGCGCATAGATAGATATCAAAAGGACAACGTACGCATATACAACATCGTGTAGGACTAGGATACTACTATGTGCATATATATAGATAGATAATCAAAAGGACAATTTTTTACGTCTCCATCTTTATTCAACAACCAATGCAACATATTAGTGCTTCTTAGGACGTTTTATTCACCCCATATATAGCCGCCATTGCTGCTGCTTCGCTCAGATCAAGACAGTAATGTTTTCAGGCCGCAGGTAGTACGACGGACATGTAGCAGATGTCGACGGTTTCAAAGGCGTTGCAACAGCAATCTCAGCAGCTATTGTGTGGATCTGCAGACGAAATAATATCGCCGGCAAGCATAAAGCCTCTGATCGATGAGCACGAAGCAACAAGATCGATATTGATCGTTGAAGCTAGCTCAACGGGATGACTGCAGTCTCGCGGCAACGAACCTGACGAATAGACAAGGTGACCTGAATCTAGCAGGGATCAGTAGTCATCATGTTTTTCACCATATAGAAGAGAATCCCTACCGGTGAGTTACAGACCTCGCCGGCGGCAGCAACCCAAGTTCGATTTTCCAACGCCAAGCTCTTGCAGCCATCCAACACAGTGATGCATGATTCCCTATACTCTGCTCTAATACTAGACAAAGTCGTCCTCTCTAAAGGGCTCAGCAATTCCATATCAGATTGGAATGTATTACGTTTCTCAAATACGCAAAAGCAATTGTTTTGTTTTCCTTCATGGTGACCACCAGTGATTCAGCACGCGTCTGCCCCCTCCATGTGGACAGAAAAAGGGTGGACAGTTTGAGAGCCATCCACATGGCATGAAAGAAACACATGAGATTAGAACATTGAAGAGATTTTTTGGGGAAAAGGAGCGGTATGTTATTCCCATATCTTTCTTTGTATAACAATGCAACGTCTAATATAATTTTTCTGCATGTCTCCAATAATTTTTTTAGTTGTCTAATAAACCGACAAGAATTTCCAGTTAATTTTTTAAGATAATCCCTGCAAAATAATATTGTTTTACATGATAATTATCAACAATGTGGATGCTAGATTTTTATTCAATATTCAGCAATCAGGTGAGGAACAACAACCTCGGAAGAGCAAGCGATTCTTAGTATCGATGGCAACCATATGACGAGCATCCAGAGCACAACATCTGTATGGATTTGGCGACCAGCAGCTCCACCGCAATTTGCAGGAGGTATGGCTCTTTTGAGTTTCAGATCACAAGTGTGGACTACCGCAGGATCCAATTCCATAAACTAAATGTTTAGACGTCCTGCCCAATCCATCGAGTCGACTCAAAGAGGTTTGCTCATCATGCATCCAGATGATCTGATGTACTTCATATTAATGGCATGAAGAGCTAGATTTTGAAATAAGTTTTGTATGATTTCAAGTTGGATTCAAAATACTCTATTTTATATAAACAAGTCGAAATAAGAAACATAATATTTTTGCAATTCTATTTATTTGTACACACTCCATAGAAAGTGCATATTATATGACAATCAATAGTTGTAATAATATGGAACATAAATTAATTAAATATTAGATAAAAAATATTGCAATTACATTTCTTAACATGTAGTCGAGAATTCCATAAATTATATCTAATTAAAGAATTGAATATAAGAAAATATAGTAATATGGAATATAAAACTACATAGTTTAGCAAGCTGATGACCCATTGATATGCATGCATAGAGTAGTGGAATACGAATGATAACATTGGCCGAGTCAAATGCATCAACTATGAATACTGATTACTTCCATGCATTTTTTGGGAGTAGACATGTATGTTCAAAAAACAGAACATCGAGTGGAGCATGCACGAACCAGCAGTCGTTCATGATTTTTCCAGAAAAATATAAAATATTATGGGGCATGCATAAAGTTAGTCAAGAGGGTATATCCACTGTGAAGTGTGAAGGAAGCAACAAAATATTGTCTCAGCAACTATAAAGGTCTAAAGCAACGAGTCATATATCTTAGGGCTTCTTTGATTGGTAGGAAGGACAAAGGACAAACATAGGAATATGAAATATTCATTTTTTATCAGCATGACACTTACTTGCATTTGATTAAAAAGGAATGGAACATAGAAAATGAAGAAATTTTTTCTTTGGGCTGTATTTCAAACGCATAACATCATAATTCCACAGTCCACTTAAATCTGTTTTTTATATTGTATATGCCCAAAGGAGCTCAACAAAAGACATACTCCCTTGGTTCGGAATAAGTGTATTTCTAGCTTGTGTTTTAAGTCAAAAAAATATCAATTTTATAGGGAAAATTAGCAGCATTTATGAGACTAAGTGTGTATCATTAGATCCGTCTTGAAATGTAGTTTCATAATATACCAATTTGATGTCATATATGTTGCTACTCTTTTATATAAAGTTGGCCAACTTTTAAAAGTTTGACTTATGACAATAGCTAGAAGTACAATTATTCATTAACGGAGGGAGTAAGTTGCATGGTTATGACATAAAATGATTATTTAACCTTGATTGGACTATGCATGTTTAGGATTCGTGTATTTTCTCTATTCTAGCGAATCAAAAATCAAATTTCTGAAAAAATTTATATATTTTCATAGTCATGTGTTTTTCTAATGCAATCATGAACAATTCGTGGGTTCCGAGGATAATGAAGGCGTAAATTTGTCCAAAATCCTATGTTGTTCTCATAGTGGGTCAAAATTCTTTAATCCTCCAATATGACACATTCAAGTAACTACCAATAACCTTACAATGTTTAATAGATTTTCTTACCAAACTTCAAATGTTTAGTAGATAATTATTTGAATGTTATTTTCCATGGGACAAATAACCATGTGAGAAAACAATACTATATCTAGCCGCGCAAATGCGCGGGCCACCCTGCTAGTTTATCCTATTAAAAGAGGGCCATGTGTTCACAAATTATCAATTCCGACAAGAATATATATACCAATTATTTGGCGAAGAACATGATATAATTAGTGCAAGAAGAATACACACTTTAAGCTGCCGCAGATGAGCATGGCGACGCATTTCTTGATGATATAGAGCTTCCCCTTCTGGTGCCTCACTGCACTGCGGAGCCTCTCCAGCTTGGGACTCATCCTCGTCTCTGCAGAGCCTCTCCAGCTTGGGACGCAGGCTATGGCGCTATGAGCTTTCTGGACGACTGGCTAGCTGACTCTCGGAGAGTGATGGTATCATGTATGAGGCAGTAACCATGAGGTATCACTGGAAGATGGATCTTGATGCAGATATATATACCCAGCTGCAGCCTCCGGTTCAGATCCTGCAACGTAGAGAGAGAGAGAGAGAGAGAGAGAGAGAGAGAGAGAGAGAGAGAGAGAGAGAGAGAGAGAGAGAGAGTACAGGCAACAGATTGAAAGGATAGGCTGGTGGCTATCTCATGCATGGGCCACTTGCGGCTCCGGTTCATAAAAGTGGATACTATTTGAGTTCAAACAAGGACCGTACGTGTGATAGGGGTCATATAGGAGGGATACATATACATTATCCGTAAGAGCCTTGCTCCGGTACAACCCCCCCCCCCCCCCCCCCCCCCCCACCAAACTCAACTGAGCCCGTCGAAACCCATATACAAAAATATGTATATGTACGTATAGATATAAGAATACCTCTTCAATATCTGATCTCTCCCATGTTCTTTCCAACCTCCAGTCCCTCCCTTTCACCACGGCGATCGCCGCCGCCGCCGATCATCACCGTGGCCGGCCGACCTCGCAAAGCCGCCAGCCAACCTCGTGATTATCGCCGCCGCGTCGCCGGACTGTCTTGTCTAAGGAGCCGGACTGTCTTGTCTAAGGAGCCGGACAGGCCGGTGACCTCGCCCTGCCATGTCCCAGCCGCCCCATCGGACAGTCTCGTCTTCACAGACGGACAGGCTGGCTAGCATGCGCCGCACCCTTCGCCGCCGCCCCACGTGCCGCCGGCTTCCTCACCGCCCCGCGCGTCGCCGCCTTCGTCGCTGCCCCACCGCCGTCTTCGTTGCCGCCCCGCGCCATACGAAGCCGCACTCACGCTATGTGCCATGGCCGCCATCGTCGTCACCCACTACCAGCTACCATCCCGCCGGCCATGGCCGCCACCGTGTGGCATTCTTGGGATGAGTCGGCGGACGTACATACGTACAAACTTCTATACATAGATCAGTTTCATACTAATCTAGTTGGGTAATACGGGCTTTGTACAGGGCTTTGTATACCCTTTTTTATTAATAACGAAGAGGTATCGGACGATCTCAGCCGTCTTTGTGTTTCAGTTTGATCTGAGTTTGGAAGGGGGGTTGTACTGGAGCAGCAGACGCCTATCCGTAAAAGTAAACTAAATGAAAATAAGGAGGAAGTTAGTAATAGATGACTACCGTCGCGGCTTCAGGTTTTCTTTTGCAGGCCAAACATGTTCGGCTTGTGGATTTTGCACTAAGATGGCACCGCTAAGAAGGATAGAATAATGGAAAAGGAAGGTGAAATCAAGGAAGTTGAAAATTCCAATATTTCTCAAATCAGTACTTCTAATTCGGCCAGCAATGTTCAACAAGGGAAGACGTACAGTGCATTCTGTTCAAGTTGGTTCTTTAAATTTTAGTTTAAAGAACAAAACTAGCAATCTAGAACCAAAGCTGGACAAGTGTCACACTTAGTGCATGTACAATGGTTGATACTTTAGATAATCTCATCTTATCCGTCACATTTCATCCGGAGAAGGTCCATTTCTTTTGGTTATACAATATGAGATTACTCATTCCATCCAGGTCTGTGAAAAAAAGTGTGGGAAGAGATACCTCTAGGGCTCGCTGGTGCATCAATATATATTACAGGACAGGTACAAGGGTTTACAGGGGAACGATCGGTATCGATCGTGTGTCGGTACAGGCACCCACCTGGACTCGTATTGTACAACGTGAGAGTCCTAGACAAACTACAATATATCGTTTAACACTCTCTCTCAATCATAACTTATCTAAGTTAAAATTGCAACAAAACACTTCTAGTTGTCTAGACAAAACACTTCTAGTTGTCTAGTAGACAGGGACTTCGTGAAACCATCAGCCACTTGATCCCCTGAAGCTATAAACATAATATGCAATAGTTTTTAGCAACTCTTTCGCGAACAAAGTGATAATCCACTTTAATATGTTTAGTCCGAGCATGAAATACCGGATTTGCAGAAAGATACGTTGCTCCAATATTATCGCACCATAATACTGCTGCTTTAGACTGCGACACTCCCAACTCCTCAAGCAGAGTTTGAAGCCACATAACTTCACCCGTAGCATTCGCCAATAATTTATACTCAGCTTTTGTACTCGATCATGACACTGTAGGTTGCTTTTTAGCATTCCATGAGACAAAATTTGATTCCACATATACATCAAAACCACCAGTAGACCTCCTATCATCTGGACAGCCTGCCCAGTTTGCGTCAGAAAAGGCACTAATAATTGTGGAGGAAGACTTGCTCAATCATAGTCAAAGTGAAATAGTTCCACACAAATATTTCAATATGCGTTTAGCAGCCGTCCAATGAACTGTTGTGGGAACATGTAGTAACTGACATACATTATTGATTGAGAATGCAATATCAGGCCTAGTCAAAGTAATATACTGTAAAGCACCAACGATACTCCTGTGATTAGTGGAATCATCACCACTCAACACTTCACCATCAGCCAGTGATAGCTTTTCTGATACAGATAGAGGTGTGTCAACAGGCTTGCAAATCTGCATATTGACACGATGAAGTAGATCATTTGCATATTTCTCCCGAGATAAAATAATCCCATCATGCACTTTTTTAACCTCAATGCCAAGGAAATAATGCATATCTCCTAGATCCTTCAGGGAAAAATCAAGTCCAAGATCATGAAGGAGAGCATCTACAGCCTTCTCTGACGAACTAGCAACAACAATATCATCTACATAGATAAGCATAAAGATAGTTACCCCCCTTTGTTGTAGAAGAGTAGAGTAGTATCAGCCTTAGATGCTCCTAAACCAAGAGACTGAAGCTTAGAACTGAGCCGAGAATACCAAGCACGAGGAGCCTGCTTCAGACCATAAAGAGCTTTATCAAGAAGACAGACATGACCGAAACGAGTCTCATACCTCGGGGGCTGAGGCATATACACCTCTTCTTCCAGAACACCATGCAAGAATGCATTCTTTACATCTAGCCGTCGAAGATGCCAACCACGAGAAACATCAAGAGACAGAACCACTCGAATAGTAGCAGATTTGACAATTGGACTAAATGTCTCCTCATAATCAATACCACACTGTTGTTTAAACTCTTTAGCAACCAACCGTGCTTTGTAACGATCAATAGTACCATCAGCCTTCCACTTGATTTTATAAACCCACTTGCAGTCAATAACATGCTGGCCATGACTAGATGGAATATGGTGCCAAATATTATTTTTGATAAGAGCATCATACTTCTCATCCATGGCAGCCTTCCAACAAGAATCTTGAAAAGCTTCAGCAGTATTAGAGGGTTCACTAGTCGAACAAAAATGAGCATACCTGATAGTGCCATCGGTGAATTGCTTGGGCTTAGAAACGCCACTTTGCAAACATGTACGCGGTCAATCAGGAGGAAGAGAAGTTGCAGCCACACAATCAGTAACCACACCGGATCTGCGCGCTAAACACGAGGAAGATACATCCTCCGATCCCGAGGCAACAGGGACAGCAGTCGGCGTAGATGATCCTGTAGCTAGGCGTGTGGCCGAAGAAGATGTCGCAGAGGATCCGGGCATGTCCGACCACCCGCTTGAAAGATTCCCGCTGTGTGGTCCATCGCCAGGCGACGGTGTCTCCTCGCGTGCCACGGGAGAATGCACCAAGACAACGGGCGCGGGAAGGGCAGATGCTACTGGTCCCGAGGCGGATCGCGCCAGGACAAGCGCAGGGTGCGCAAAGGCCTCCGATCCTAAGGCGTATATTCCAGGCGTATCAGAACCTAGGGATTGCAGCGTAGAACTGCCACCAGAGTCTGCAGTGGGAGTAGCGCCAGTAGCAGAAAAATTACCAGAATCGGTATCTGATGCATACACATGATCAATATCCCGTAAAAAAGACTCAGCAACAATATCAACGATATTATCAGGATTGACATCAAATGGTTCTTGTATTTCATGCCCCTCATGATGATGCAAATTAATAGGATGCAACGACAAAGGGAGCAACTTGATTTCAGCACGTAGCCGAGCACCACATTAGAATGCAACGCGGCAAATAGAAAACCGTCTCATCAAAAACAATATCACGAGAAATATACAGATGACCCGTGGAAATATCAAGACACTTATATCCTTTATGAAGATTGATATATCCAATGAACACACATTGTTTAGAGCGGAAATCTAATTTGTGTCTATTATAGGGTCGAAGATTTGTCCAACACGCACAACCATATGTGCGTAGAAGAGAATAGTAACTGGAGCTACCAAAGAGATGTTCCATGGGAGTTTGAGACTGAATGACATTGCTAGGGAGATGATTGATTAAATAAACAACAGTGAGAAAAGCTTCGTCCCAATACTTAAGAGGCATGGATGCATAAGTAAGGATGGATAAACCAACCTCGACAATATTTCTATGCTTGCGCTCAGCAGGACCATTTTGCTGATGCGCATGAGGACAAGAGACAAGATGGGAGATGCCCACATGCTGGAAAAAGGAGTTAAGTTTCTGGTACTCGCATCCCCGGTCAGTTTGCATTGCAAGGATTTTCTTATCAAAGAGTCGTTCAACATGATGCTAAAAGTCACCAACTTTTTTTAAGAGATAGATCCAAGTGAACTTGATATAATAACCAATAAAACTTACATAATATTTAAAACAACCAAAGGATTCTGAAGCTGGACCCCACATATCAGAAAACACAAGTTCAAGTGAAGTAGACACACTAGTTGACTTTGGATAAGTGAGTTGATGACTCCTTGGCCATCTGACAGTCAACACACACCGACTCTTTATTGGACTCACTAAATGGAATATTATTATTGCGGAGAACTTGATGAACCACAACAGATGATGGATGACCTAGATGCTCATGTCACAGTGATGAGGTAGACTTGGCCGCACCATGAGCATGATGGCCAATAGTAGTCGTAGAAGATGGCGGTATCAGATAAAGCCCATCCACACATCTACCTTGGAGCTGAACCTCCCTCGTGTCCTGATCCTTAACAAAGAAAGAATTAGGACAATATTCAACAAAGGCATAATTATCATGGGCTAGGCGGCTAGTAGAAATAAGACTTTTTGTGGCTTGAGGAATATGAAGGATTTTATTAAGATGCAAATCATGTGAAGGGGTATGAATTACAGAATTACCAATATGATGTATATCCATACCTAAGCCACTGGCTGTGTGAATTTGTTCATTGCCATGATAACGATCTCTCACATGCAGCTTCTCCAATTCTCATGTGATATGATCAGTAGCTCTAGAATCGGTGTACCAGTTTGTCTACTCCATAAGACCCATAGGTAGCATCGACATATTTTTCCTGACCCCTATAATTTTTATGAAGCCGTTTCCAATAGTTTAATGCAATGTGACCCACCTTGCCGCATATCTGACAAGTATCATTAGTTCGAGATACATAATTGGGACAATTTCCCTGAGGGGTTCGGCCGCCATTGCCACGACCACCACCATATCCGCGATGACCACCATTGTGTTGGTCATAATTGTTGCGGTCATAGCCACCATGGCCATAGTTATTGCGCTGATCTTATTCGTACCGACGATCACGATACTGATCTTGATAGTCTCCTCGTCCATAGCCACCTCCACGGCCGCCACAGGTCACCGTGTTAATTGACGAACCATCTCCGGATTTTCTGGATTCCATCCAAGCTTCATAGGAGATGAACTATGAATAGACATCACTTAGACTAACGTTCTTCTCCGCCTTTATCAAAGCGGTGATTGCAGCAACAAAACTATCATATTCTTCATCAAGGCCTTCAAGAATGTGTGAGATCACATCCAGATTATCCAGTGGCTTGCCAGCTGCAGCCATCTCATCAGAGAGACCCTTGATTCATCAAGATATACTTGACCTGATTTATTCTCCTTGCGACACTGGTTGATCCTGGTGTGAAAGTTGCACCACCCGTGCCTGAGATTGTGAAGAGAACATCTCCATGACAGCCTTCAACACGGCTGCCGATGTACGAAGTCCCAACATATATGTGAGAATCTCCCTGCCCATGTTCCGAACAAGAAACCCTAGGACAGACTGATCTTGTGCAACCCATCTTGCATAATCAAGGTTTGATATGGTCACTTCCACACCATCTTTGTCCTCGAAAGTTATTTCCTTCTCCGGTGCCTCTATTGATCCATCGAGGTAGCCAAACAATTGCACCATAGATCTCAGGCAGGACTTGAGTCTGCCATAGCAAGAAACTCTCCCGGGTTAGTTTCTCCGAGATGGTGATGTTGAGTGAGGAGCCGCCAGAAAAAGGACGAGGATGATCCTGAGCCTGACATTGTTCTGGACAGCAGAAGGAACCAGTGTTGCCGTGGCAGAGAAGAAGGAGATTCTGTGCCGCTGTAGGCTGCCGCGGCAGAGAAGGGCGGATTTTGTGTGTCGCGGCAGAGGAAGGTTGGACACCGAAGCAGCGAGTTTCAGCAGGCGATCTTCACGACGAACAAGCTCGGGGCGATCTTCTCGACAGCGCGGCGATCTCAAGTTTGACAAGGGTCGGCGGGCTCTGATACTATGTAAAAATATGTGTGGGAAGCAATACATCTAGGGCTCGCTGGTGCATCGATATATATTACAGGACAAGCACAAGGGTTTACAGGGGAACACTCGGTATTGATCATGAGGCGGTACATGCATCGACCTGGACTCAACGCGAGAGTCCTAGGCAAACTACAATACATCGTTTAACATACAAGGCCTAATAATTCGGTCTCAAGTCAAACTTTGACCAAATTCTCAAGTAATAAGTACATTATGAAAACGTAATTCATGATAGATCTAATATCTTAATTAACGTTTGCATGCTCCAAAAATTATGGGTGAATAAAAGTGAATCAGGAAATATGTGAATAAGATAAGATGTCTCACACTGTTGAGATATACATATCTGTATAGGTTTCCTTGGTAGTTTACTTGTACACCAGGCTTGTAATCTGTATGCCTCCTATATATATATATATATACGTGACAGCCGGCCCTATTGGAGCCATGCAATCTTCCATAATCTCTCTACATGGTATCAGAGCGAGGTGACTGGTGGCGGTGGATGTAGGCTGGACGGAGTGCATCGCCGGGGCTGTCACATCGGTGGAGGAGCATACGGGTACGACCATCCTTCATAGAAAAACCGACATCGTCAAATTCCACAGTCATAGAATTATCACGAGCAAGACGTTTAACAAAGACTAAATTTTGAACGAGAGCAGGAGAGAAAATGACATTATGGAGAGAGAGTGGGCGAGAGTTAGATGGAAAGGTGGTAGAACCGGTATGGGTGATAGGAAGTGTATGACCATTACCGACAACGATATTGGAGGAAGTGGTGATGGGAGAGGAAGCGGAGAGATTACCGGGGTAAGGTGTCATGTGGGATGAGGCACCGCTGTCCATGAACCAGAAGTCACCGGTGCCGCCAGTCGCGCCAGTGTTGGGGGCAGAGTGGAGGGCGTGCATTAGCGCAGGGTCAACCTGCGGCGACGGAGGCTCGCCATTGTAGCCGGGTGGGGCGGTGTAGACCAGAGGCACGCCATGTGGAGGCGCCGCGAAGAACGCCTGCTGGGTGGCTGGTCGGGGCCCAAGGACACCGGGGTACGGGGCCCAAGGCACCGGCATGGTGTAGGCGTGGACGACTCCGGTCCAGGGATGTTGTCCCGTGGCCCAGGGCGGCAGAGGCATGGACTGCTGGGGAGGCGGCGGGTTGCTGTTGCGCTGGCCGCCGTTGCCGCCACGACCGCGTCGACGCTGGCGGCCGCCGTTGCCATCGTTCCCGCCCGTGGCAGGAGGAGCGGGCGCGCGCGGAGCCCCCGTCCCCCCCCCCCCTCCCCCGCTGTTGGGAAGGGCACTTTGTCCAATGGCCCAAAGGGCGGTGGGCGGCCGCGGGTAGTAGAGAGCCATGGCGCGAGGTAGAAGACTAGTCGGCGAAGGCGCGAGGTGGAAGACTGGTCGGCGAAGGCACGGGTGCATCGGGGGAGAATCCAGCGACGAAGGCGGTGTGAGCCGCATGAGCCCGGAGGTGTTTCAGCCGCCGCTCCTTGTTGCGAAGGTAGGCCATAGCCTACTCGTAGGTCGGCGTGGTGAGCAGCATGAGGTTGGAGGCAGCGTGGCTGAGGTCCTCGCCGAGGCCGGCCGCGAGTGTGGAAAGGTGGAGGGTGTCAGTGATCGGAAACTTCAAGTCGCGGAGCTCATCGGAGAGGGTCTTGAGGCGCAGGCAGAAGGTGTCAAGGGAGAGATCGTTCTGGTGGAGACCGAAGAACTCCTGCTAGAGGAAGGTGATGCGCTGGATCTTGTTGTCGGTGAAGAGGCCGGTGATCTTCTTCCACACATCGCGGACAATGGTGTGAAAGATGTCGGTGGAGATGGTCTGGAAGAACCAACGGATGATGGTGGTGTCGATGGTGCTCCAGTCGGGGTCGTGCGACATGGCGAGGAGGTCGATGCTCGATGGTGCTGTCGATGTGGTCGAGGAGGTTATACTCGCGGAAGAGGAGGCCGAAGTACGTCTTCCACACGAAGAAGTTGGCCGCGGTGTGGGAGAGCTTGATCGGCACACGCTCGAGGACAGGGATGTCACGGATGACGGCGACGGAGGGGCCGACAAAGGGGTTGGAGCTCCTAGATTGTGAGGAGTTCAAGGGATTGGAGGGGCCGGAGTTGGAGAAGTCGGCCATGTCGGGCGGAAGCGAGGGCCGCGGCAGCGCCAAGAGGAGGCGGCGCGGCTAGGGATTGGGGTGGGCCGGCGGCGGCGGTGCCAAGGAGGCACCGACGGCTCGGCGGGTGCTAGGGTTAGGATCTATATTAGGCTGATTCAGTCTAGAGTTTGACGCTCTGCAACGGAACCAGACTTGGGAGCTTGTTCCGTGCCCTCCTCGCGCCAACGTCATCACTGGCAAATGGGTGTTCAAGCACAAGCTGCCCTCCGATGGTACACTCGAGCGCTGCAAGGCGCGTTGGGTGGTCCGAGGCTTCCGTCAATGTGCCGGTGTCGACTTCACGGATACGTTCACTCCGGTTATCAAACCGGGCACGATCCGGACTGTTCTGCACCTCGCCGCTTCCCGAGCTTGGCCGGTGCACCAGATGGACGTCTACAACACCTTCCTCCATGGACATCTCTCCGAACAGGTGTACTGTCAGCAGCCCACTGGGTTTGTCGACGCCGAGCATCCCGACCGTGTGTTCCTGCTCTCCCGCTCCCTGTACGGACTGAAGCAAGCACCACACGCCTGGTACCAGCACATGGCGATGTTTCTTCATCAGCTTGGTTTTTGGTCTACGCGCTCCGAAGCCTCCTTGTTCGTCTTTCGATAGGGTTATGATGCGGCTTACTTGCTGCTCTATGTTAGCGACATCATCATGACAGCCTGCAACGATGCTCTTCTTTGACAGCTCACTGATCCTCTTCACGCTGAGTTCGCCATCAAGGACCTCGGCCCGCTTCACTACTTCCTCAGCCTTGAGATAGTGCGCCGAGCGGACGGGTCCTTTCTCCATCAGCGTAAGTACGCTCAAGATATTCTAGAGCGTGTTGGGATGATTAACTGCTCTCCTGTGGCCACTCCTATCAACACGAACGCCAAGCTCTCCACTACCGCTAGATCACCGGCTACGGATGCGTCTCACTATCGCTCCATTGTTGGTGGTTTGCAGTACTTGACTCTCACTCGCCCGGAGCTGCAGTACACCGTGCAGCAGGTCTGCCTCTACATGCATGCGCCTCGCGATGCTCACTGGACCGCGGTGAAACGGATTCTTCGGTACATCCGTGGCTCTATGGACCTCGGTCCCACGATCTCCGCCTCGCCCTCCGTGGACATTGTGGCTTATTCAAATGCAGATTGGGCAGGGTGTCCTGACACTCGGCGCTCCACCTCGGGCTATTGCGTCTACCTTGGCTCATCGCTGATCTCATGGTCCTCCAAGCGCCAGCCCATCATGTCACGGTCTAGCGCTGAGGCTGAGTATCGTGCTGTGGCCAATACAGTTGCTGAGTGCACTTGGCTTCGTCAGCTTCTCTCTGAGCTAGCCTGTCATGTTGACAAGGCCACCGTCGTCTTCTGCGACAATGTCTCCGCTGTCTACCTCTCCGCCAACCCCGTTCATCATCGTCGCACCAAGTACATCGAGCTGGACATCCACTTTGTTCGTGAGAAGGTTGCTCTCGGTCACGTTCGAGTTCTTCACGTACCGACTTCCAAGCAATTTGCGGACATCATGACAGAGGGGCTACCGACCTCGACTTTTTCTGAGTTTTGGTCCAGTCTATGTGTCGCTGTCGACCCTTCGACTGCGGGGTTGTGTTGAGATATACGTATCTGTATAGGTTTCCTTGGTAATTTACTTATATACCAAGGCTTGTAATCTGTAAGAGGCGTGCTTCAGTACGCCCCCCCCCCCCCCGCAAACTTAGAAAGGGCAATATAGTCTTTGATTCTTAATTAGGTAATTATCTCCCCGCACAGATCGCCCGCACGGAAACTACTTGTGCAGGCCTGCAGGCTCGCAGCTTGCTCAACTCCATAAGGCTGCCCTTGACAAGGATGTGCATGTCAGCCGCCGTAACTCGCGTTTATCGACCGACCGTCTGGTCTAGCTCAAAGATTCTGTTGCCCGACGGCGAGAAGTTGAGGTCCGCGGCAGCTTCAACAATGGAGAAAACTTGCGCGTCCGGAGCGAGAGAGCCGGCGCCGCCGCGGCGGTGTCACTGGCGTTCTGCTTTTCCTCGAGTAGCAAGGAGAGACCTTTGGCCAGATCGTATTTGCCATGCGTAATTGATAGACGTACGTGAGTTTCTAGCTAGGAATTCATCAGGCCGATTGGAGGCTACCTTGTTCGTACGTGCGTCTCGGCTGAGTGCTAGCATTGCTGGTTGATTTTTCTACCAATGTTTGGCTGATCGTGTTTGAGGAACAGTAATCGGTGAGAGACTGGGACTAAAGCCATCACAAAACCACCGCCGGGCCGTTCTTCAGATTGAAGACTATCCGCACGAATGTTCATTGCGGCAAGGGTTACCGTGGCGCTCCCAATTGACTGGTGTCCGCTTGTCGTATCTCCTCTTTGATTCAGGCTACCACCGGTGCCTGCTGGAGAGGGCGAGGGAGCCCGCTCGTCGTCGTCGATGAGGAAGGGGCTACCACTTAATAATTTGCATATGACTATCATACCCTTAATTATGAAGAGGTATAGAGCGATCTTAACCGTTGGTGTGTTTAAGTTTAAAAAGGGGGTACACTGAAGCAAAAACGATATATACGTGACAACCGGCCTTATTGAAGCTGTGCAATCTTCCATAATCTCTCTACACAAAATAAAAAATGATTTTTTAAAAAATGGGAAAATCCCAGCCTCTGCATAGCTTGATGCATATAGCCATATGAAAAATGGCATAACATTCTTATTACAAGACTGCTTCGCATGGGACGCAGCACCGTCCGACTTAGGTACAATGGGAAATCGAGTGGAGCCAGACTGTGTGAGCGAGTGCATCAACAGCGCAGCGTGTTAGAGTATAATGACTGGCCCTCCGTTTTAGTTTGGATTTTTAAAATAGTTGGCTACTGTATCAATTTAATATGGTATCAAAGATAGAGAGGTACCAACTTCAAATTCTAGCCAACATGGTATTAAAAATAAATATATGCAAACACCCTAATTCACGTCCTAGGCACATGAAGAAATAGCCTACTAGCCTAGAATATAAATGTATTGTCTAGCCCTTTCCATTAGTTTGGACCGATGAGTGAATCAGCTAGGTACATATAACTTAAAAATACTAGAGGTTTAGAGTTCAATACCCAAGTAATGCAATAAATATATTGCATCCTGCCCTGCTTCCATTGCACACGTCTAGGAACGTGAGGGGAAGTGGTAGAGTATAATGACCGGCCTAATAGTTAGCTAGTGCATCAATTCAATAGAGAGGCCATGTCATACATGATGCACGAGAAATGGCATACATATTTTTTTTTGAACAGATGGCATACATATAGCAGCAACGTTCTTCTTATTAAGAGACCAGCCTAACCTTGGAGAACAGAAATCTTGTTTTGTTAATCTCTCTTTTTCAACTCAATAATTATCTTGCATATGGAAATGCACTTTTGATCCTGGGTGCATATGCTCTCTTTATTCTGAAAACAAATTTTAAAATATTAAAATAATTAGTAAAAATATATGCTTTCATATCTCCACATTCTATGTGCTCACACATAGTTTCATGAAACAAAACATTTTTATGGGTTGTGCAAAAAATACAAAAAAAGTGTCGCAAAAAAGATTATTTTAGTACCAAATTTGTCTTTTTACGTAGGCCACACAAAAGTCGTTTTTTCTTTTGAAAATCACTTCGTGGGCATGCTGGACAGATGTTCACAATACATTTTAGTTTAAATTTTTCAACATTTTTAAATATATTGAAAATACATTTAAATAAAGGAAGCATATGACCGGGGAGCCAAAATGGCATGTCCCATTTGTAAGTAGCACTATTGTATCATATGTGACCTAGCATCTATGTTAATAAAAGCAGTTCGACACACGAGATATGGTATTGGCTTTGCATGAGCAACCTAGTCGGCAAAAATAGAAGACTTAAAAAGTTGAGAACCTCCAGGTAATAAAAGATCATACGTGTAGAAACATTAGGAGGATCAGCAAAGTAAAAAGTCTGGAGAAAACTTACCTTTTAAAAGAGGGAAATTCCAAACAAGATGGAAAAAAAATCAGAGCCGTTATACAAAACTAGGGATTTGAGAAAAATAAATTAGATATTTACGATTATTCATGAAAAATCACACATCTTGATAGTTGCATCATATTTGCTAAAATATTTATTACTTTTCTTGCATTTCTTGGTTTTGTGAACACTCTCGTCTCACCCTTTAATTTTTTCTTGGGGCGGTGGAGGAGGTCCTCCCGGCAGCGCTAGATCGGTGGTGGTGGATGGGGCTGGGCCGGATCGGGTTGGGCACGGACGATCCCAGATCTTTGGATCGGGGTGGTTCTGCCGCTTTCCCATCTCCCCGCTGTGTCTCGGCCGGTTCCGGTGGTGATCGACCCTGCGCTGCCATCTCCGTTCGCACCGCTGGCCATGGTCGTCGGTTGGGATCGGAGAGGAAGATCCCGCAGGTTGCCGACGGGTGGCATGGGGGCTGCTAGCTCGGTTTGAATAAAGGAGGTGGTCCTAGGATTTCATCTCGCGCCAAGATGAAGATCTGCCAGATGTTTGTCCACATCGATCTGGCTGGACTGTCGTGTTCTGGAAGGCTCCGCCGGCGAACTCCATTGGGCGACTTATGCTTGGAGATTACTGGATCGGCTGGTATTCGGTCGTGCGCACCCATGTTTTTCTCTGACCGTTTGGTTTCAGAGGGAGCGCTTCAAAGCGCTGTTAATATCATGGAGCACATTCTCGTTCGATGGTGCTGGCAGAGAATGTCATGGAGGCCGAGATCTGTGGACTAGCGATGGTGGTCCGAGTCTTTGTGGCGAGGAGGAATTGGCTTGCTGATCCATGACTTGGAGCAGTGGCATGCAAGTGGGGGCGACTGCACAGGAGAAGTCGACAATCTTACTTCTCAGCGTGAAAATCCAAGGTCAGGCCTTACTTGGTTGTGCCTAGCAATGACCCTTTTTGAAGGTATTGTTTTGAGAGCGAGGGATTTCTTCAGGGTGAAAACCTAAGATCTATGATCGGGCGACGATGGTGCTTGTGTACTATTTCCTTCTTGGAGGCATCGCTTTTGGAGAAGCTGGACTTCTGGTGCTGTCTTGGTGGTGTTAGTGCTGCTGGTCGGGGAATTGATCACTTTAGCGGGATTTTTTTTGTAATTCTTCTTTCTTTTTTCTAGCTGTGTGCATCCGTAATGCCGCCAGGGCAATGCGTTTTTGCAGAGACCGGGTGTAATTGGTATCTCCTTGATATTAATATATGCTTTTTATAAAAAAAAATTGCTTGGTATTTTTAATAACTTTCTGTAATGCTTAAAATAAACATTCATTGTGCTTAATGCCCTTTTCCAAAGATATATCTCAGATGAGGGGAAGACTACCTAAAGGTCCTGACTGAAACACATCTAGTTACCGGAAGCCACACACATATATATATATAGGAATTTTTATTAACAAGCTAGCATGGCACCATGACTGCATATCTGCATTTTATTCCGTGAGAGCTTAACCAATGACCATGTAGCACACGCTGACAAGTGACAGCTACTATGTTACGAGGTGGATGCCATGTCCTCTCCAATGTTGACAGCATACCAATGAATCCAGGATCACTGCAGAGCTTTACCCAAAAAGATGCTGCTGGAGTGGTGCCTGGCGGACCAGCCGGCAACCAGTTCACGGTGGGGCAGCGAGCGGCCCTGGCCATATCGCCGTGCGGCTACGATCTATGCGACGTTGCTCGGTCGCTCGCCATTCGGTGGCCAAAGTCGGGAGACATGTGTTGGTCGCGAGAGGGCCAACTCTAGGGTCACATCAATCATCATATACCCAGTTCCTTAACGTTGTACATGGATCTATTGGCAGATGTGACATCCAAGAGAGAAATATACTACTACCCAACTCTTTTTTTCCTTCGATCTAGTTAGTGCTACAGAAAGTTTGCGTCACGTACGATCGCCTCTTGAGCAGGTTGTCGAGTGATAAAACTAACGAGTCTCAACGACCTCTCCAACGTACTCGCTAGAGCATATATTTAATTCCTACACGAGATAGCAGCGGCGGCTAGGGTTTCGAGGAGGGAGAGCGGTTCTGGGCGAGGGGAAAAAAGAAGCGCATCCAGTGGGGAAACCCCTCTCTCTCCATGGCCGGGGAGGGGACCTCCATCTCCATGACCGCCGTGCCCCGTACCCGTCGACGAAGGGCGCATCGCCAGAGCCGTCCTCTCCACAGTTGAGCTGCACAAAATGATATGTGGAAAGACGATTTTACCCTTGGCCAGCGAACCAAAATACCCGCACAGCCACCGCGTCTCTGTCCTCTGCCTTGGAAACACACAATCAGCCATGCTCGACCTCTCACCGACCGGTGGCCCCCGTACGATGCAGGCCCATAGATCAGTGACCATGGCTAGAGCAGTGTCAGGGCGGGTAGAAAATCGTGGGTGAAACGGACGGTCAAGATCGTCTGAAAATTTTGATCGAACGGAGGGGAACCCACATAGCCTCACAGCTCGGGGTGCCTCGCGGCAATATTTTGAAGGATTGGACTTTGGCATACTGAGGCCGGCCAAACAACCAGAACACATGCCACGAGTTTACCCAGGTCACCGCCCCTTGTGCGGATAAAGCCTTGATCGTATTATATGGGGGAAATATATGAGTTTTTTTTTTCCGAATTGGGAGCATAGCTCCAGCTTCTGCATCAGAGCGATGCACATAACTGTTTATTTATGAAAAGTTTGTATCTAAATAGTGCCACAATCATGGATCACACAATACATGAATCAGCCACCGAAAAAAAGCACTGGCACAATCTAGTAGTCTGTGCATTAGTGAGTCGACTAGAATAAAGCCAACCACCCTGGCTGAAGATAGCCCGAACGACCGCCATCAATCGAGTGTATCCAATATCAAAAGGTTGACACTGCCCTCTAGGTAGGAGGAATGACCACATGTGGATTGATGAAGCCGCCATGTGAATAATCTACAAAAAAGTTGGTTTGTTTTTTCTGTTACATAAAGGGGGGGGGAATATGAATGTGTTACACTTACAATATGGTGACCTCGGCAGAATCAGTTGAAGAACTCGGCAAAATTTTGAGCTAGTCAAAATAGGGTAATGTCCCTAGATAGATATGGCATATGGATGAACTTGATGACGGCAACACATCTCTTATATATGTAGATCTTGTTTCTTAGGGTTTTACGAGAGCTTTGGGTCCTCCTTTTAAAGTTTTCGATAGGTTGGTGGCATGTTTCATCTATGTGAGTGTCCTTGCATATCACCGATAAGAGTCACAGAATACACGAGGTAGTCTACTAGCGTTCTTTCTTCTTCTTCAAGTCTTTCGTTTCGAACACGTGGGATGGTGCTAGAGTGGATTCAGAAGAAGCCTTCTAGACCATTCTCGACTTAATTATTATGTGGAAGGCCAAATGGTGTGGAAAACCCGGTATATGCTGTTGAAATATTGGGCCTTTTCATATGAGCCCATAATAGATTTCAGAAATTCCTAGAAATCTCAAAGCCCATGTGTGTGAGCCCATTTGGAATGCAGCCCAAGTTTTTGGCTGCACAAAGGCAAGGGGTGGGAGCTAAGTTTAGTCCCACATGGAAAGTTGGGAGAGATGTAGACCAACATATAAGGTGGGGTGTTGCACCACTTGGTAAGTGAGTGAGAAGAGAAGTGCCACACGCGCGCTCCTCCTCCTCCTCCTCGCTCGCTCGTCTTGACACGACGCGCCGCGCCGCGGTTTGCGGAATTGAGCCTCGGAGCCGAGCTTATCTTTTTGCTGCACAGGAAAACCGAGCGTTTGACCGAGTCCTTGACGGACGCGTCACAGCTAGGGGTTTCTCCGCTGCGCCGCCTATATAAACTCTTGCCCGGCTACCGCCGCACATACCTGAAACCAATCTAGGGTTTTGCCACCTCTCGCTGCTTGCGCCGCCTCCGTAGTCTACTCCATCCCGACCACCGGCGTGCACCGGCGAACGGGAGAGCAGGTCTCCGGAACCACTCGCCTTTGCGATCCTGTACGGGAGAGGGCGAATTAGGTTTTTGGGAAGCGCTCTGCGCGACTGCTCAAGCTCTTCATCACGGGTCGTCTTCCATCCAAGTCGGGCGGTGCAGCCTACCGCCGTCTTCATCGCCGTCTGCTTCGACCGGTACGTTCGGTGCAGCCTACTGCAACGACTACATCTGCAAACGAATGGTACGTGCGGTCTACTGTTGTTCGTATGTTCATCATGTTCTGCGAGTACATGTTTAGCTGCCACTTGTTTCCGTTCATCTTGTTGTTCAGTACATCTAGTATGTTCGAGTTACATGTGGTAGTAGCTGGTTTTGTCATGCTTAATATTCTGGAATTAATTATGGAAATTGTACCTAATTCTCCAACAATCTAAAAACCTAATCGTAGGCAATTTCCTGAATTATCAATGGCTGGTTTTACCGATGCACTGAGGCCGGATAAATTTACCGGTGTGCACTTCAAGAGGTGGCAGTACAAAGCTGAGCTTTGGCTGACCACGATGAAAGTGTTCCAGATTAGTAAAGGCAAACCTGAAGGAACTATGTCTGAGGATGATCAGAAAAAGTTCGAGGAAGCCAATACTATTTTTGTGGGATGCATTCTGAGCATTCTTGCTGACCGTCTGTGTGATGTGTTTATGCACATAAAAGACGAAAAGAAGCTCTGGGACGCACTGGACGCCAAGTTTGGTGCTGCAGATGCTGGCAGTGAACTGTACATCATGGAGAGCTTTCATGATTTTAAGATGACTAAAGACCTTCCTATGGTTCAACAAGCTCATGAGATACAGTGCATTGCCAAAGAGCTCGAACTCCTTAAGTGTGCCTTACACGATAAGTTTGTGGCGGGTTGCATTATTGCTAAGTTGCCCCCTTCATGGAGGAACTTCGCCACAGCTCTCAAACATAAGAGACAGGAGATATCAGTTGAAAATCTGATAGCGTCCCTTGATGTTGAGGAGAAGGCTTGTGCTAAGGACACTACTGAGAAAGGAGAGGGTCATGCTACTGCTAACTTTGTGCAGCAGAAAGGCAAATCCTCAGGCAAGAATAAAGGGAACTACAAGCCCTCTTTCAACAAGCCTGTAAAGACTACAACCTTCAAGAAGAAGAAGCCGAACAGGGACAGGAGTGATCTGACTTGTTTCACTTGTGGAGAGCCCGGCCACTTTTCCAAGGACTGCCCAGAACGCGCAGACCGCAGAGGGAAAAGGGCCAAGAATGTCAACGTCGTGACTGCTAGCAATACTGATGGGCCACACGGGATTCCTCCGTCCTAATGGGCAATGGGTCACATGCCTCTGTTCGTGGTGTTGGCACGGTAGATCTGAAGTTCACTTCGGGGAAGATCGTGCAGCTGAGGAACGTGCAGCATGTCCCTTCTATGAACAAGAATCTTGTTAGCGGTTCCCTTCTCTGCAGAGATGGGTTTAAGGTTGTGTTAGAGTCAAATAAGGTAGTCATTTCCAAGCATGGACAATTTATTGGAAAAGGCTATGAGTGCGGAGGCTTGTTCCGCTTTTCACTTTTAGATTTCTGTAATAAATCCGTGAACCATATTTGTGGCGGTGTTAATGATGATACCAGTGTTTGGCATTCTCGTTTATGTCACATTAATTTTGGTTTGATGTCACGGTTATCCAGCATGATTTTAATTCCGAAATTCACTATTGCCAAAGGTTCTAAGTGCCATAGTTGTGTGCAATCGAAGCAACCTCGTAAGCCTCATACGGCGGCCGAGGAGAGAAACTTGGCACCTCTAGAACTCATACATTCTGATCTATGCGAGATGAATGGTGTGTTGATGTGATACGTCCAATTTGCATCACTATTTTGTATCATAATTTACTATTATTCATTGATATATTTCATATTTAGATAAGATACATATGTTATTTCCTTTGCTTTCACATGTTTGATGATCATCGGAGGAGTTGCTGCCGGAGTCAGGATTCTGCTGGAAAAAGGACCATCAAGAGACCATATTTTGAAGATCAGGAAAATTCCAGAAAAATACCCAGAAATTATATTTTCCCAGAAGACTCATGAAGCCAGAAGGGGGAGTCGAGAGGAGCCAGGGGGGCCCCACACGCCAGGGTGGCGTGGCCAGCCCCCTAGCCACGCCAGCCCTGCGTGAGGCCACCCTGGCCCACGTCTGGTCTCGCCCCTCCGTGTACATCATCGTCCCCGAAAACCTAAGTCAAGGGGGGGGCTCAGAGTTAGACACCGCCGCCTCTGCGAGGCGGAAAACACCAGAGAGAGAAAAGCTCTCCGGCAGGCAGAAATCTGCCGAGGAAATTCCTTCCCGGAGAGGGGAGATCGTCGCCATCGTCATCACCATCGCACCGGACTTCATCGGGATCATCATCATCATCATCTCCATCACCAGCACCTTCATCTCCACCATCACCACGCCATCCCGCTGTAACATCTTGAGTTGGATCTTGTTATATTCATAGGGGAAACTTTCCCGGTGTTGATTACTCTTGTAGTTGATGCTATTGGGTGGAACCGTCGAATTAAGGTTTATGTTCAGATTGTTATTTACCATTATTTCACTTCTGATCATGATCCATATGATGTCTTGTGAGTAGTTCGTTTAGTTCTTGAGGACATGGGAGAAGTCAAGATGTTAGTACTGAATTATTGTTGAGAAATATTTAATGGTTTGATATTGTTGTGGTGCTATTTCACTAGTGGTGTCATGTGAACGTCGACTACATGATACTTCACCATTTATGGGCCTAGTGAGATGCATTGTGTATTTGGCTACCGATTGTGGGGTTGCTGGAGTGACAGAAACCTAAACCTCCATTGGGAAACCATTGCACCAGGGAGCGTAGGATCTTAGAGTTTAAGGCTATGGTTAGATTTATCTTAATTACTTTCTTGTATTTGCGGATGCTTGCAAGGGGTATAATCATAAGTGTGTATTTATCCTAGTAAGGGTAGTGCGCTAGCACAGGTTCACCCCCATAACACTTATCAAACCAATGAATACTATTGGCTCTATGAAGCGAAAGCTCTTGACAGAAACTCCCGTGTGTCCTCGAGAACGTTTGGTTATTATAAGTACACAACCGGCTTGTCCTTTGCTGAAGAAAGGATTGGGCCACTTGCTGCAATTGTTACTACTGTCTTTTATTTACTCACACTTTATTTACTCGTATTACCAAATACCCCTGAAAATCTGTTTGCTAGTATTTACAGTGATTCCTTGATCAAAACCGCTCATCAACACCTTCTACTCCTCGTTGGGTTTGACACTCTTATTTATCGAAAGTACTACGATACACCCTCTATACTTGTGGGTCATCAAGACTATTTTTTGGCGCCGTTGCCGGGGAGTGTAGCGCTATTGAAGAGTGGAATTAGTAAAGGTAACCGTCGCTGTGAGTATTATTTTTATTTTGTCTTTTATTTTTGTTTTACTCTGCTATGGAGAACTCTCCATTTGGTTTCCTATTTGGAAACACATCTACTACTACTGCTGCACATGCGGAGGAACCACCACCGCCACCGCCTGCTGAAATTGATCCTTTTAAAATACCTATGAAAATTGTTGGGCGAATTATGGATAACTGCTATTCAGGAGATGGAACTGTCCATCCGGGTGATCATTTATTATTTATACATGAATTATGCGAGTTGTTCAGATGTGCAGGTATTTCACCAAGCCAGGTCAAGAAGAAATTATTCTCATTATCATTGAAAGGCAAAGCTGAAGAGTGGTATCGACTACTCCAAGATGGTCCATCTATGGCATGGGAGGATATTGTGCCTCTCTTTTATTCCAAGTTTTATCCTCCAAGTGAAATTCATAAAGACCGTAACCGGATATATAATTTTTGGCCTCATGATGGAGAGAGTATTGCCCAAGCGTGGGGGAGATTGAAGTTACTAATGCTCAAATGCCCCATTCATGAGCTCCCCAATAATATTGTTATTGATAATTTTTATGCGCGGCTTACTCTTCCTGATAAGGATTATTTGGATGCTTCTTGCTTTGGATCATTTACTCATATGAAAGAAGATGCTAAGTGGAAACTTCTTGACCGTATACAAGAAAATGTTGAAGGATGGGAAAACGACAAAGGTAGGAAGTCAGGTATAAACTATGATTATGAATGCATTAAATCTTTTATGGAGACCGATGACTTTCATGGTGTTAGCGCTGCCTATGGTCTTGATTCTCAAATACTTGCTAATTGTCTTAAGGCCTTTGCCTCTTATGTTGATGTTCCAAAGAAAGATTGGAACAAATATCATGCGCCTTATAAAGATTCTATTAGTCATATTCCTGCTGCAACTACTGAAGTTTGTACTATTGATAGCATTGTGCCTGAACCTTATTTTGAGAAGACACCTTTCCCTGCTAAGGTAAAAAAGTATTCTACTTTGGTAAGTGTGTCTAATAAAAGTACTAAGAAAGCTGCAGAACCTGATGAGCAAATTACTATTAAGTCTCCTATAGCTATATTGAAGGATCTTGTTACTAAAGATGTAGGGGATGAATATATTCTTTTTTGTGAAGATGCTTCTAACATTCTCTCACATCCTAAAAAGCATAGGAAAGCAAGTGTTCCTGTTATTTCTGTCAGGATTGGAGATCATTGCTATTATGGTTTATGTGATATTGGTGCTAGTGCAAGTGCTATTCCCATAGAGCTTTACAAAGAAATCATGCACGAGATTGGCGCTTGTGAACTTGAAGATATTGATGTGGTTGTTCAGCTTGCTAACAGAGAGACTGTGTGGCCTCTTGGTATTGTTCGAGATGTGGAAGTTCTATGCGGTAAGACTAAATACCCTACTGATTTTCTAGTACTTGGTAAGGAAGCTAGTAAGACTTGTCCTATTATTTTTGGTCGACCATTTTTGAACACCTGTGGCGCCGTGATAGATTGTAAGAAGGAGAAAATTTTTACTAAGTTTAATGGAGAGTCTTATGAGTTTAATTTTTCCAAGTTTGCAAAGACTTCTTATGAAAATGAAATGCCTAATGAAAATTTTCGAGTTGAACAGCTTGCTTCTATTGCTCTTGCTCCTAATAATGCCTTGCAGCAATTCATGGAAGATCACGAAAGTGATGTTTTTAGCAAGGAAAGAGAAGAGATTGATGACATTCTTCTTCGTCAGCCGCCGTTACTTAAACATAATCTACCTGTGGAGGATCTTGGTACCACTTTGCCGCCTAAAGAAGATCCTGTGTTTGAATTAAAGCCTTTGCCTAATGACCTCAAATATGCTTATATTGATGATAAGAAAATATATCCTGTTATTATTAGTTCTAAACTTTCAGGAAAGGAAGAAGAAAGATTATTGGAGATATTGAGGAAACACCGAGGAGCTATGGGATATACTCTGGATGATTTAAAAGGGATTTCTCCCACTTTATGTCAGCATGCCATCAATATGGAGAAAGATGCGAAGCCAGTCGTGGAGCATCAACGCCGCCTAATTCCCAAGATGAAGGATGTGGTAAGAAATGAGGTATTAAAACTCCTTGATGCTGGTATCATTTATCCTATTGCTGATAGTAGATGGGTTAGTCCTGTTCATTGTGTTCCTAAGAAAGGAGGTATGACTGTTGTGCGTAATGAGAATAACGAGCTTATTCCTCAAAGGGTAGTAGTTGGTTATAGAATGTGCATTGATTATAGGAAGGTAAACAAAGTTACTAAGAAAGATCATTACCCTTTACCGTTTATAGATCAAATGCTAGAAAAGTTGTCTAAGAAGACTCATTTTTGTTTCCTTGATGGTTATTCTGGTTTTTCTCAAATTGCTGTTAAGAAGGATGATCAAGAGAAAACCACTTTTACTTGTCCTTATGGAACTTATGCTTATAGACGTATGCCGTTTGGTTTATGCAATGCTCCTGCTACTTTTCAAAGATGCATGTCTGCTATTTTTCATGGTTTTTGTGAAGAAATTGTGGAGGTCTTCATGGACGATTTCTCCGTCTATGGAACTTCTTTTGATAATTGTTTGCACAACCTTGATAAAGTTTTGCAGAGGTGTGAAGAAACTAACCTTGTTCTTAATTGGGAGAAATGCCACTTTATGGTAAATGAAGGAATTGTCCTTGGACATAAAATTTCTGAAAGAGGTATTGAAGTTGACAGAGCAAAAGTGGAGGCGATTGAGAAAATGCCTTGTCCAAGAGATGTTAAAGGTATTCGTAGTATTCTTGGTCATGCTGGTTTTTATAGGAGGTTTATTAAAGATTTCTCTAAGATTTCAAAGCCTCTTACTTATCTTCTTCAAAAGGATGTACCATTTGTCTTTGATGATGATTGTAAGGAAGCTTTTGAAACTCTTAAGAAGGCTTTAACTACTGCTCCTATTGTTCAACCACCTGATTGGAATTTACCTTTTGAAATTATGTGTGATGCTAGTGATTTTGCTGTTGGTGCTATTCTTGGACAGCGCGTTGATAATAAGTTGAATGTTATTCATTATGCTAGTAAGACTCTTGATGCTGCTCAAAAGAATTATGCTACTACTGAGAAAGAGTTTCTTGCTGTTGTTTTTGCATGTGATAAGTTTAGATCTTACATTGTTGATTCTAAAGTTACTATTCATACTGATCACGCTGCTATTAGATATCTTATGACTAAGAAGGATGCTAAGCCTAGGCTTATTAGATGGGTGTTGCTTTTACAAGAGTTTGATTTGCATATCATAGATAGGAAAGGTGCTGAAAATCCTGTGGCTGACAACTTGTCTAGATTGGAAAACATTTCTTTTGATCCTATTCCTGTTAATGATAGTTTTCCAAATGAACAGTTGGCTGCAATTAATGTAACTTCGCGAGACCTTCCTTGGTATGCTGATTATGCTAACTTTATGATTTGAGGCATTATTTTTGGGATGACCCACATTTATATAAAGAAGGAGTTGATGGTATTATGAGAAGATGCGTACCGGAATATGAGCAACAAGAGATATTAAGGAAATGCCATAGTAGTGCCTATGGAGGGCATCATGCTGGAGATAGAACCGCACAAAAGGTTCTACAATCAGGTTTTTATTGGCCAACCCTGTTTAAGGATGCCAGAAGGTATGTTTTATCTTGCGATGAATGTCAAAGAGTTGGTAATATTTCTAGACGCAATGAGATGCCTATGAATTACACTCTTGTTATTGAACCGTTTGATTGTTGGGGATTTGACTTTATGGGTCCTTTTCCTCCTTCAAAAGGCTATACCCATATACTTGTTGCTGTTGATTATGTTACTAAATGGGTAGAAGCCATACCTACAAAGAGTGCCGATGGTGAGACTTCGTTAAAAATGCTTAAGGATGTTATTTTTCCTAGGTTCGAAGTGCCTAGATATCTTATGACTGACGGAGGTTCTCATTTCATTCACGGTGGTTTTAGAAAAACTCTTGTTAAATATGATGTCAATCATAGAATTGCTTCTGCTTATCATCCCCAAACTAGTGGGTAGGTAGAGCTTTCAAATAGGGAGATCAAGTCTATCTTGCAGAAGAGTGTCAATAGATCTAGGAAAAACTAGGCTAGTAAGTTAAACGACGCTTTATGGGCTTATAGAACTGCTTATAAGAATCCCATGGGTATGTCTCCTTATAAGATGGTTTACGGAAAAGCGTGTCACTTACCCTTAGAATTAGAACACAAAGCTTTTTGGGCAGTGAGAGAGCTTAATAGAGATTTTAAACTAGCCGGTAAGAAAAGGCTGTTAGATTTGAGTTCTCTAGATGAGTGGAGAAACGAAGCTTATGAGAATGCCAGACTTTTTAAAGAGAAAGTCAAGCAATGGCATGATAAGAGAATTCTTAAGAGAGAGTTCCATGTTGGTGAGAAAGTTCTTTTGTATAGGTCTCGTCTCAGAATTTTTGCAGGAAAATTACTTTCAAAATGGGAAGGACCATATGTTATTGTGGAAGTGTACCGCTCAGGTGCTATTAAGATTGCTTCATTGAAAGATGATTCTACACAAGTGGTGAATGGGCAAAGACTCAAGCATTATATTTATGGAGATTCTTATAATGAAGATGTTGATGTTATTGAAACAGTTTCTCCGGAAGAATTCATCCAAGACAAATTGCAGGTACCTGCAGAGTTCGCTTTCGAATAGGTAACAGTTCTAGTCAGAAAAGTTTCGCGAAAAGTTCTTCCTTTAATATTTTTGCTGTTTTTACTAAATATGAAAAATCACGAGACGAAAACGGGGAGGAAAAGGAGTCCGTGTGTGTCTCACACACAGGTGGTGCGGGCCCACCCCTGGCCGCGCCACCCATGTGTGAGAACACACCGGAACTCGTTTCCGTCCCGGTTTCCTCCTGTGACTTCGTTTCGATGTATAATTTTCGCCTATTTAACCCCCCGGAGTCCCCGAGGTCTGTATATTGTTTTCTCGTCGTGTTTTGTTTCAAGCTGTTTCTGTCAGGAGTTGATCTTAAGCTTGGGGATGTCATGGCCTCTTCAAGCGGTGACAAGGAGAAGACACCTCTGGAAGATGACACCAAAGATTTCCGGCTGATAGAAGAGGTTGAAAGCGAAGACGAGGAGGAAGATCAAATTCCAAGGCCAAATACCATGATTGCCAGCATAGGGGTGGTGACAGATCATGACAAGTTCAAGAAGAGTGCACGCATAAGGACCGGAGGAGGTGTGCCACATCACACCTTGGCTCCACGGACATCTCCGTCAGGCAACAATCCTTTCCATACTCTAATACATGAACATCAGTTTCAAAGGGTGCCTAGGCCGCGTCTACCCTCGGGTTGGGATATAGATCGTTCTAACAGTGCAGGAGAAGGAAGTGCCAAGAGTGAAGAAGGATGGGGAAATAATTCCAAGAGCTGGGATTCTCTTGCCGACAGGTTCATGAATCGTGTTGAGCACAATTCTGAGATGATTCGCAACCTTGAGTACAAGATTGATGAGCTAAAGGATTTGATTGAGAAGCTTATTAAAGATTATCCACCGCCACCGCCAAAGGAGTAATTCATCATCGGTATAGGCATCCCCTTGGCTTGTTCCAAGCTTGGGGGAGTGCCGCGGTATCACATCATTACCTTTTGCTCATTTACTTTTCAAGTAGTGTCATATCATGAATAAAGAAGTTATCTTATAGAATAGTTTGCAGTCTGGAAGTATCCTCCTTAGTTGGTTATCTATGTATCCCTTGGTGTGAGTTGCGGTAATAAAATATTAATGAGAAGTTTTATCATTTACTCTTCGCACACTTTATGTTAGTTTGCAATCTCTCCTATGTGACTAGTCTTGATGATTGGTATTGGTATCATATTGGGAGCATGAGTAGATTTAGTTGGTTTTGGCAAACCTAGCTTGGTCAGTAGCAACTTTACCTTGAGGTTTGAGTAGAGAGGAATAAAGAAGTGCTTGCAGTTACATCACTTCAGTTTTCCCTTATGTTTGGCTTATAAGCATTGTTATTCTTAAAGTTAAAATCGTTGTACCTTCAAGGGAGTTTGCATGATTGTTCTTATTATATGTATGTTTGTTTGTTTCATGCAACTCTTATGCTTGCTACCTAGCCTTGCTAGCCAAAAACCTATACTGAGAGGAAATACTTCTCGTGCATCCAATTCCCAAAAGCCAAGTCACTTCCAAAGAGTCCACTATAAATTCCTATGCATGGTATTTCAAGCCATTCCAAGTAAATTTTCATGTGCTACCTTTCAAAAACCTTCAAACACTTCTCATTTTTGTGCCACTGTTTTTAGCTCATGAGGACGTAGTGGATGGGTTTGTTATCTTCCATACTAAATTAAGTACCCCTCGACTAGGCAGCTTCATCTGCTCGTCATTAATTTTGCAAGGGAGCTGGTCAGACCATTATAATCTCAAAAAGAAAAAGAAAGAAAAAGGCACTCCTCCAATGGAATGTGAAAGTAGGTCGGCACCCGATGGAATCGGTTAGCCATGGTTTGAGAAAGGAAAAAGGTGGGGAGGAGTGCAAAGCTATAAAAGAGCACCAAAGTGCCAATTAATCAAACATCTCGGAACCGCTCTCACTTGTTTAGTATGGAAGATATCAAGAACTCTGTTGCTAGTCGTTGACAAAAGCAACCACCTCTCAAAATAACTTTTTACCTCTGTTTTACAAATGAAAAGCTCTAGCACATGTTTAATCTCTGCTTCCCTCTGCGAAGGGCCTATCTTTTACTTTTATGTTGAGTCAACCTATTTCCCTCTATCTAAAGCAAGCATTTGAGTTGTTATGTTTCACTCATCCATATGTTGATCCGTTTAATCATGTTTATTATCTTCCTTGTTTTGTATAATGCTTTTGTCTGAAGGAATATATCTTTGAAGCTTTCTATGAATGCAAAAGTTTAATTTGTTGAGCATATAGTCTTTGCTATATTAGCTCTGTTTTAAAAAGGCTCCGTTTAAAAGAGAGAATAGTTTGTTCTCCATCCTTTGACCAAGAACTAAGGTTTGCCATTGCCAATTATAGTTTACCTTGTGCATCTTTACATGTGATCCCCTTTTACCTATTGCAAGTCTATATCTTATAAAGGGAAGTTGCTGTCTATTATAATTTGTGCTTTGGTGAATGTGATGCTTCTTGTCCGTATTTTGATTATCGACACTTCACTCCATAAACTTGTGGTCATGTTTACCGAGTTTAGTTTTCGCTTGGGGACAAGCGAGGTCTAAGCTTGGGGGGTTAATACGTCCAATTTGCATCACTATTTTGTATCATAATTTACTATTATTCATTGATATATTTCATATTTAGATAAGATACTTATGTTATTTCCTTTGCTTTCACATGTTTGATGATCATCGGAGGAGTTGCTGCCGGAGTCAGGATTCTGCTGGAAAAAGGACCATCAAGAGACCATATTTTGAAGATCAGGAAAATTCCAGAAAAATACCCAGAAATTATATTTTCCCAGAAGACTCATGAAGCCAGAAGGGGGAGTCGAGAGGAGCCAGGGGGGCCCCACATGCCAGGGTGGCGCGGCCAGCCCCCTGGCCGCGCCAGCCCTGCGTGAGGCCACCCTGGCCCACGTCTGGTCTCGCCCCTCCGTGTACATCATCGTCCCCGAAAACCTAAGTCAAGGGGGGGCTCAGAGTTAGACACCGCCGCCTCTGCGGGGCGGAAAACACCAGAGAGAGAAAAGCTCTCCGGCAGGCAGAAATCTGCCAGGGAAATTCCTTCCCGGAGAGGGGAGATCGTCGCCATCGTCATCACCATCGCACCGGACTTCATCGGGATCATCATCATCATCTCCATCACCAGCACCTTCATCTCCACCATCACCACGCCATCCCGCTGTAACATCTTGAGTTGGATCTTGTTATATTCATAGGGGAAACTTTCCCGGTGTTGATTACTCTTGTAGTTGATGCTATTGGGTGGAACCGTTGAATTAAGGTTTATGTTCAGATTGTTATTTACCATTATTTCACCTCTGATCATGATCCATATGATGTCTTATGAGTAGTTCGTTTAGTTCTTGAGGACATGGGAGAAGTCAAGATGTTAGTAGTGAATTATTGTTGAGAAATATTTAATGGTTTGATATTGTTGTGGTGCTATTTCACTAGTGGTGTCATGTGAACGTCGACTACATGATACTTCACCATTTATGGGCCTAGTGAGATGCATTGTGTATTTGGCTACCGATTGCGGGGTTGCTGGAGTGACAAAAACCTAAATCTCCGTTGGGAAACCATTGCACCAGGGAGTGTAGGATCTTAGAGTTTAATGCTGTGGTTAGATTTATCTTAATTACTTTCTTGTATTTGCGGTTGCTTGCAAGGGGTATAATCACAAGTGTGTATTTAACCTAGTAAGGGTAGTGCGCTAGCACAGGTTCACCCCCATAACACTTATCAAACCAATGAATACTATTGGCTCTATGAAGCGAAAGCTCTTGACAGAAACTCCCGTGTGTCCTCGAGAACGTTTGGTTATTATAAGTACACAACCGGCTTGTCCTTTGCTGAAGAAAGGATTGGGCCACTTGCTGCAATTGTTACTACTGTCTTTTATTTACTCGCACTTTATTTACTCGTATTACCAAATACCCCTGAAAACCTGTTTGCTAGTATTTACAGTGATTCCTTGATCAAAACCGCTCATCAACACCTTCTGCTCCTCGTTGGGTTCTACACTCTTATTTATCGAAAGTACTACGATACACCCCCTATACTTGTGGGTCATCATGATGCTAGCGCCAAGTTGACGTGGGAGCAGACTGTCCTTGTGCGTGGTGGATAACCAGCCCGTTGGGAACCCCAAGAGGAAGGTATGATGAGTATAGCAACTAGTTTTCCCTCAGTTAAGAAACCAAGGTTTAATATCGGTCAGGGGAGGAGGGACAAACGACTGAAGGTGATGCTTGCTAGCTTGCGACAGCTCCGGACAATTTATATATGGCGCCTCGTCCAAGCTTTGCTTGCTAGCTGCAACGCGGAACCTGCACACAACACAACCAAGTACTTTGTTCCCAACTTGCGATGAGGTTGTCAATCTCACCGATTTGCTTGAAACAAAGATTATGAGCGTATCGAGTGGAAAATAGTAAAGTATGCGAGTAAAGTAAACAGTACGAGTAAAGTAAACAGGTGATAGCAATATGATGTAAATAGGACCGGGGTCCACAGTTCACTAGTGGTGTCTCTCCATAGATAAAATAACACATGCTGGGTAAACAAATTACAGTTAGGCAATTGATAGAATAAAGATAAACGTGATATGTCAAGAAGATCACTATGAGATTTACTCTGGGCATTACAACAAAATACATAGACCGCCATCCAACTGCATCTATGACTAATAATCCACTCCCGGGATATCAATCCGAACACCCCAAAAGTATTAAGTTGCGAACAACAGATAATTGCATTAAGCAAAGTGTGTAATGTAAACAAAGCATATGCCCTTGAGCATATGAATGTTGTTTTCTCCCTAGTAGCAACAGCACATCTACAACCTTAGAGGTTTCTGTCACTCCCCCAGATTAAATAGAGGCATGAACCCACTATCGAGCATAAATACCCCCTCTTGGAGTCACTAGAAACTACTCGGCCAAGATAGCTACTAACAACGGAGAGCATGCAAGATCATAAACAACATAGAGATAACAAAAGATAATATTCAGTACAGCAACTTAATCATAAACACCAATATTCATCGGATCCCAACAAACCAAACATGTAGAATTACATAACGGTGATCTCAATCATGTAGGGCAGCTCATGAGATCTAAACATGAAGCACATGGTGGAGAAGACAACCATCTAGCTACTGCTATGGACCCATAGTCCAAGTAGACTACTCACTCATCGCTCCAGAGGCAAGCATGGCGATGAAGAAGACCTCCGGTGGCGATTCCCCTCTCCGGCAGGGTGCCGGGAAGAGCTTCTGGACCCTCCCGATCTTCGGGTCGACGGCGGCGGTGGATCGCGATGTGTTCTAGAAATCTGATCGGGTCCTTAGGTTTTTTTCCGTCGGGGGGTCTTTATAGGCGAAGGGGCGATGTCAGAGGAGGAGCCAGGCACCCTCACGCGGGGCCCGCGCGGCTAGGGGCTTGGCCGCGCCACCCCTGCGTGTGGGGCCCTGGTAGCCCCCCTCCTACTCTCCTTCGGATCTCTGGAAGCTTCCGGGTAAAATAAGACTTCAGGAACTTGTTTCGTCCAATTCCGAGAATATTTCCTGTGTATCACTTCTGAAACACAAAAACAGCAGAAAACAGGAAACTGGCACTGTGGCAACTCGTTAATAGGTTAGTTCCGGAAAATGCATAAAAGTGTCACTAAGTGTAACGAAACAATAGGCAAATGGTGTAAAAACAAGCATGGAGCATCAAAAATTATAGATACGTTGGAGACGTATCAAGCATCCCCAAGCTTAACTCCTGCTCGTCCTCGAGTAGGTAAGTGATAAAAAAGAATAATTTTTGAGGTGACATGCACCTACACACTCTTGATCATATATGTAAGCATTTGTGAGGTAGGATCATAAGAACTTAAAACATGGGCATGAAGATATAATCTTGACAATAAGAACTTAGCAACCATGTTGTAAACATGCAAATGAACACAAACAAGAGATCACGAAAATGAAACAATGAAAGTCAAACGTGTGTTCAAATCATAAGGAAAAACATACAAATGGTTTTCAGCTTGTCCTTCAAAGAGAGCAAAACATAAATGCATAGGACACCTTCAAGTTTAAGAGGGCGACTAGATACAAATAATTTGAGAACAAGTGAAACCAACAATATGAATCAATCAATGAACTTTGGGACAATGCATATCACACTAAGAATGACAACTATGCTCTCTTAATGGTGCATAAAGAAAGAAGGTGGTGACTCAACATAAAAGTAAAAGAAAGGCCCTTCGTAGAGGGTAGCAGTGATTGCAAGTTTTATAACCTTCAAAAATTATGGTACTTACCGGCTTTGAGCTCTCATTGCCCACATCATAAGCATCTTGAATGGTTAAAGTTAATGCGAGAACAATTATGATGCATATGCTTGACAAATCATAAGTTGAAGACCTCGTGCCCCGTGAATACGAGTACCCAAACCTCATGCTACTTTACTTAGAGTCCCAAGCAAGGCTATTGTCATTGTAAGTATATGCGTATCATTGAGACCCGCCAATGGGGTACCTCCGTGCCCGATGACATGGAACAAGCCCACACCAAAATGACAGGACAAGCAGACAATGAACACCTCGACATCTCTTTTATTTGCCTTTTGTTTAGCTTTTTATTGTGAGATGCGTCGTCGAATGTTCACCATGGGTATGCTGCAAATTTCCACCATGAATTATGCATGGCTTAGATTGGCGGCCCGGCGTTTCCCTAACACATATACAAACTCCATGATCCCCACAAGATTCCCAATTCATTTCACACCGCGGGCATCCATAAACAAAAGATCACGATATCAACTCAAATAAGAAGTGCAATGTTGAAAGCTTGCCCCACGACAGCATGGATGGGCTAGAATCCAACTTACAACTTGCAAGCATAACAACTCAACATAAGAGACCACAATGTCAAATTTTTAAGAACAGGAAAAAGTAAAGTGTGCCTTCCGGTTCGTGAGAGCTTTACTGACCGAATTTCGCATAACACTGGTAAGAGGTTAATTTGAAGAGAAAATAAAAGCAAGTCAAATTTACTTGGAATAGCAAATTGCTAGTAGGTATGTATGGTGGACACTTTGGAAAACTTTGGCTTTTAGGAGTTGGATGCATGAGTAGAGCTCATACTCAGTACAAGGCGAGGGCTAGCAAAAGACTGGGAGCGACCAACGAAGAGAGCAATAATGGCCATAATCATGCAAAGCGATAAAGCGACATTAAAAGAAGCATAAGATGACATCCAAAGTCAAAAACTAAATGATCGTGAAGGCTATTGGCGACTTTGTAAGAGTCTAACATGTGTGAGCATGCGCCAAGTCAACCCAGATAAAGCATCAAGGAGAAAACCAAAATAATGCTTCCATACAATAAAAACAACGCATGATTTTTTCAAAGGCTCATTAAGCAATCTCAGTTATTTGAGACAAGTCATGCTACAGCAAAACCACTAAGCATACTATCAAAAAGACATCAAGCATGACATGAAAAAGCCTAAGCCGCAGTCTACACAAGCTCCTTCTTGTACCACTATTTTGCACAAAGCTTTTTCTCTTTTCCAACACCATTTGAAATTTTTAAAGACACCTCTTTTGATGAAAACCAATAAAGATCAGAGGCAAAAATACACCTTGATGAAAAGATATGACAAGGTCTGAACGCAAATCAAGGCGAAAACGAAAACCAAAAACAGTAGCAGAAAAAGAAGAACAGTCGATTTTTAATAAGAGTGAAAACTAGAGCGTTCTTGGCAAATGAAAAGCAAGGCAACTTCTCCAAAAGAAATTTGTTGGGGTCCAACCATTTATTTCAGCAAACAAACAAACTAAACCAACTAAGAAAACTAAAACAACTGACGCTCCAAGAAAAACACATAGTGCATGACGCAATAAAAATATAGTGTTTTGAAAGGTGACCTGATTTTTGCCGATGAAGAAGGGGTGCCTCGGGGGCATCCCCAAGCTTTGACGCTTGTACTTCTTGGATATTTCTTGGGGTGATGCATGGGCATCCCCAAGATTGAGCTTTTGTCCATTCTTCAATCATCTCATCATTCTCCAATCCCTACACTTGAAAACTTCCTTCATACAAAACTAAACACAATTCTATTAGCAACATTAGTGTAAGCATAATATATAATCAACCTCTTTTTGCTTCAGGTTTCAACTCAAAACCACCACATATATAGAAAATACTACTGTAGCAACCTCCCAAAAAGTTCCGTGATCAAAAGAACTCAAAAGAAAGCGATAAAGTGGCAAACACAAATATTGGCAGAAATCTGTCAAAACTGAACAGCTGACAAAGGTCGAATTTTTGAGGGATTTTCTGTTGCTCAAATCAAAGAATGTTCAACTAACGAAAATTTGCATATAACCTGGGGCATATGCACAAGAAATCGCAGGTCCAAAAGATAAACAGAGAATTTATACGAATTTTTACGGTGCAGCACCGAAAACAGTTTCAGGACAGCAACATCCCCAAATCTTTACCTCGCTCAAATTAGAGGCTTCTCTTGGCACAAAAACGAAATAAACAAGATAAGGAGCGGTCATTACAGTAGTAATGACTTCCAAGACTCAAATAAAAGAAAAAGTGCTGAAAAGAAAACATTGGGTTATCTCCCAAGAGTGCTTTTCTTTAACGCCTTTGAGCTAGGCGCAGAAAATTTGCGAATCAAGTAACATCAAGTGATGAAGCATCAAGATCAACTGCAGAAGTCTTGTCAATAAGGCATTGTATTTCATCCACATAAGTTTTAGAAGACCCTTTGTGATCATGCTTTGGTACACTATTCTCATTAAAAAGATTTTCAGGACAGATCCAGTCAAAATTATTTTCAAAAGCTTCACACAATCCCAAAAGCTTGCAAGGTATAGGTACTTCGGCCCCTTCATCATTTGTACTAATAACCTTTATGGGTGAACCGAGTTTATCAAAACGTTTAAGAACTTTCCTAGCTTCAATAACGATATCCTTAAATTCTATACGCAAAGTTTCCAAGATAAAAGCTTTCTTTTCGGGATCCTCAATTTCATGAAGCTTAAGGAACATGTATTGCATAAAAGGATTAAGACTAGCAAACCTAGTTTCCAACATGTGAATCAAATAAGAAGAAGCAACTTCAATACTAGGAGCTAGCTCAACCAAAGATTTTTCCTCAACTTCCTCATGCATACTAATGTGATTAAAGAACTCCTCAATGTTACTTTTGCCAATAATCGAACCACTACCTACTGAGAGGTCCTCCAGAACGTACTTAGGGATCAACATGATAAACTAAAGTAAAGAAATAACAACTACCAAGGATTCTAATTTTTTTGGGTTTTTGATATAAAGCAATGCAAGTAAAATAAATAAAGTAAAGCAAAACAATAACAAAGTAAAGGATGTGTGTGCGAAAACTCCCCTCGCAGAAGTCTTCTCTTCCTCCCCGGCAACGGCGCCAGAAAATTAGCTGCTAGCGCCAAGTTGACGTGGGAGCAGACTGTCCTTGTGCGTGGTGGATAACCAGCCCGTTGGGAACCCCAAGAGGAAGGTATGATGAGTATAGCAGCTAATTTTCCCTCAGTTAAGAAACCAAGGTTTAATATCGGTCAGGAGAGGAGGGACAAATGACTGAAGGTGATGCTTGCTAGCTTGCGACAGCTCCGGACAATTTATATATGGTGCCTCGTCCAAGCTTTGCTTGCTAGCTGCAACGCGGAACCTGCACACAACACAACCAAGTACTTTGTACCCAACTTGCGATGAGGTTGTCAATCTCACCGGTTTGCTTGAAACAAAGATTATGAGCGTATCGAGTGGAAAATAGAAAAGTATGCGAGTAAAGTAAACAGTACGAGTAAAGTAAACAGGTGATATCAATATGATATAAATAGGACCGGGGTCCACAGTTCACTAGTGGTGTCTCTCCATAGATAAAATAACACATGCTGGGTAAACAAATTACAGTTAGGCAATTGATAGAATAAAGATAAACGTGATATGTCAAGAAGATCACTATGAGATTTACTCTGGGCATTACAACAAAATACATAGACCGCCATCCAACTGCATCTATGACTAATAATCCACTCCCGGGGATATCAATCCGAACACCCCAAAAGTATTAAGTTGCGAACAACAGATAATTGCATTAAGCAAAGTGTGTAATGTAAACAAAGCATATGCCCTTGAGCATATGAATGTTGTTTTCTCCCTAGTAGTAACAGCACATCTACAACCTTAGAGGTTTCTGTCACTCCCCCAGATTAAATAGAGGCATGAACCCACTATCGAGCATAAATACCCCCTCTTGGAGTCACTAGCAACTACTCGGCCAAGATAGCTACTAACAACGGAGAGCATGCAAGATCATAACCAACATAGAGATAACAAAAGATAATATTCAGTACAGCAACTTAATCATAAACACCAATATTCATCGGATCCCAACAAACCAAACATGTAGAATTACATAACGGTGATCTCAATCATGTAGGGCAGCTCATGAGATCTAAACATGAAGCACATGGTGGAGAAGACAACCATCTAGCTACTGCTATGGATCCATAGTCCAAGGTAGACTACTCACTCATCGCTCCGGAGGCAAGCATGGCGATGAAGAAGACCTCCGGTGGCGATTCCCCTCTCCGGCAGGGTGCCGGGAAGAGCTTCTGGACCCTCCCGATCTTCGGGTCGACGGCGGCGGCGGATCGCGATGTGTTCTAGAAATCTGTTCGGGTCCTTAGGTTTTTTCCGTCGGGGGGTCTTTATAGGCGAAGGGGCGATGTCAGAGGAGGAGCCAGGCACCCTCACGCGGGGCCCGCGCGGCCAGGGGCCTGGCCGCACCACCCCTGCGTGTGGGGCCCTGGTGGCCCCCCTCCTACTCTCCTTCGGATCTCTGGAAGCTTCCGGGTAAAATAAGACTTCGGGAACTTGTTTCGTCTAATTCCGAGAATATTTCCTGTGTATCACTTCTGAAACGCAAAAACAGCAGAAAACAGGAAACTGGCACTGTGGCAACTCGTTAATAGGTTAGTTCCGGAAAATGCATAAAAGTGCTACTAAGTGTAACGAAACAATAGGCAAATGGTGTAAAAACAAGCATGGATCATCAAAAATTATAGATACGTTGGAGACGTATCAGTTGACAAAAGGTGAAAAGAGATATTTCATGACATTGATTGATGATGCGACTAGATTTTGCTATGTTTACTTGTTGCGAACTAAAGATGAAGCTTTAGACTACTTTAAAATTTATAAGGCCGAAGTTGAAAATCAACTAGAGAGAAATATCAAGCGTCTTAGGTCGGATCGTGGTGGAGAGTATTTTCCTAAAATCTTTGACGAATTCTGTGAGGAACACGGTATTATTCATGAGAGGACGCCTCCCTACTCGCCCCAATCTAATGGGGTGGCCGAGAGGAAAAACCGCACACTGTCTGACTTGGTGAACTCCATGCTCGACACTGCTGGTTTATCAAAGGCATGGTGGGGGGAGGCTTTGTTGACTGCATGTCATGTCCTGAATAGAGTTCCTAACAAGAATAAAGAGAAAACCACTTATGAGGAGTGGGTTGGGAGAAAGCCATCACTTTCGTATTTGCGCACTTGGGGATGCTTGGCGAAGGTCAACATTCCCATCCCAAAGAAACGCAAATTCAGACCAAAGACAATGGATTGCATCTTTCTAGGTTATGCTCAGCGGAGCATTGGCTATAGATTTTTAGTAGTCAAATCCGAGGTACCTGATATGCATGTTGACACTATAATGGAATCTCGTGATGCAATATTTTTTGAGAATATGTTTCCTATGAAAGATATGCATAGCACTCCTAGATTTTCTTCTGAGATAATTCCTGAATCTAGTGCATCTGATGATTATTTTGAGCAACCACATGAGAACGTTTTTGAGAACGTTCATGAGAAGGATGACAATGAAGCTCCTACACGGAGCAAGAGATGGAGGACTGCAAAGTCCTTCGGTGATGATTTCATTGTGTACCTTGTGGATGATACTCCCAAGTCCATTGCTGAGGCATATGCATCACCAGATGCAGATGATTGGAAAGAAGCTGTCCAAAATGAGATGGACTCTATTCTTTCTAATGGAACATGGGAATTATCAGAGCGCCCCCATGGCTGTAAGCCTGTGGGCTGCAAGTGGGTGTTCAAGAAGAAGCTAAGGCCTGATGGTACTATTGAGAAGTACAAGGCGAGACTTGTAGCGAAAGGCTACACACAGAGAGAAGGCAAAGATTACTTTGACACCTATTCACCTGTCGCAAGACTAACCACCATTCGAGTACTACTTTCTATGGCTGCCTCTTATGGTCTTATCGTTCATCAAATGAACGTAAAGACAGCTTTCCTCAATGGAGAGTTGGAAGAGGAAATCTATATGGATCAGCCTGATGGATTTGTGGTAAAGGTGAAGAGACAAAGGTGTGCAAGTTGCTAAAATCTTTATATGGCCTGAAACAAGCACCTAAGCAATGGTATGAGAAGTTTAACAGAACTTTAACTTCTGTTGGCTTTGTTGTTAATGAGGCTGACAAGTGCGTATACTATCGCCATGGTGGGGGCGAAGGTGTTATATTGTGTTTGTACGTTGATGATATTCTCATCTTTGGTACAAACATGAAAGTGATACTTGAGATCAAGTCTTTCTTGTCAAAGTGCTTTGATATGAAAGATCTGGGAGAAGCTGATGTGATCCTGAACATCAAGCTGAATAAGAACGAGAGTGGGATTACTTTATCGCAATCCCACTATGTTGAGAAGATCTTGAGCCGGTTTGGCTTTATTGATGGCAAGTCTTCTCCAACACCTTATGATCCCAGTGTGATATTACGTAAGAACAAGAACGAACCAACAGATCAACTGAGATATTCTCAGATCGTTGGTTCACTCATGTACTTAGCGAGCGTGACAAGACCTGACATCTTTTTTGCTGTGAGCAAGTTGAGTAGGTTCATGTCAAACCCGGGTATTGATCATTGGCATGCACTTGAAAGGGTCATGCGCTATCTATGTGGTACAATGAGTTACGAGATTCACTATTCAAGGCACCCTGCTGTGCTTGAAGGATATAGTGACGCAAATTGGATCTCTGATGTAGATGATATCAAAGCTACTAGTGGGTATGTGTTTACCTTTGGAGGTGGCGCCGTATCATGGAGATCCTGTAGACAAACCATATTGACGAGGTCAACTATGGAAGCAGAACTTACTGCTTTAGACACAGCTACTGTAGAGTCAGAATGGCTGCGTGAGCTCTTGATGGACTTGCCGGTGGTTGAAAAACCTGTGCCGGCCATCCTCTTGAATTGTGACAATCAAACAGTTATTGTCAAAGTGAACAATTCTAAGGATAACGCGAAGTCATCAAGACACGTTAAAAGACGTTTGAAGTCTGTCAGGAAATTGCGAAACTCCGGAGTAATAACTGTTGCGTATATTCAAACAGACAAAAACCTGGCAGATCCCTTTACCAAGGGACTATCACGCAATGTGATAGACAGTGCATCGAGGGCGATGGGTTTGAGACCCACAGATGTTATGCCATAGCGGTAACCCAACCTTTGTGATCGGAGATCCCGTGAATTAGGACGTGGGAAAAACAAGCTAGTGGTTTAACTGAGGAGAGTATTATGTAACCCTCTCTATGTGAAGATGCAAAACTCTCAAAATCTGTAAGGCAGGTTGGCAATATGCCTTAATGTGTTTCTGTTGGCTATGATTAGCAAAGATGCTGTCCTAAAGAGCATTCTTGAAAGAACACACCTATATGAGTCCGACTGTTAAACGTCGCAGTTTATGAGATTTGGATAATCTCTAGTAAACTCATGAAGAGACCATGGAGTACGACGCATATGCTCCAACCCGCGGGGTAGGCTACTGGCAGCCATGTACTGGTTATAACTTTGAGTGAAATCTTGACGCACAGAACTTGCAATTCAAGGCGTAGTCCATTGTTCAAGTTGTTGATAGACGTACCTTAAGGTTCTAGGCGGAAGTTCAACTTAACAGTCTCTGCTGAAACACTGGTATATAAACAAGTAGTGAGGTTTGGCAAATCTCTAAATGGGCATTTGAGATCTGGTGGGGGATTGTTGAAATATTGGGCCTTTTTATATGAGCCCATAATAGATTTCAGAAATTCCTAGAAATCTCAAATCCCATGTGTGTGAGCCCATTTGGAATGCAACCTAAGTTTTTAGCTGCACAAAGGCAAGGGGTGGGAGCTAAGTTTAGTCCCACATGGAAAGTTGGGAGAGATGTAGACCAATATATAAGGTGGGGTGTTGCACCACTTGGTAAGTGAGTGAGAAGAGAAATGCCACACGCGCACTCCTCCTCCTCCTCGCTCGCTCGTCTCGTCTCAACTCGACTCGACACGTCACGATGCGCGCGCCGCGGTTTGCGGAATTGAGCCTCGGAGCCGAGCTTATCTTTTTGCTGCATAGGAAAACCGAGCGTTTGACCGAGTCCTTGACGGACGCGTCACAGCTAGCCGATTCGGGTCGCTCCCGGATCGTGGGCTACTATAACCGACTCGGGCGTGCGACGTGGGCGTGGCCCACGTTGCCTAGGGTTTCTTCCTATATAAACTCTTGCCCGGCTACCGCCGCACATACCTGAAACCAATCTAGGGTTTTGCCACCTCTCGCTGCTTGCGCCGCCTCCGTAGTCTACTCCATCCCGACCGCCGGCGTGCACCGGCGAACGGGAGAGCAGGTCTCCGGAACCACTCGCCTTTGCGATCCTGTACGGGAGAGGGCGAATTAGGTTTTTGGGAAGCTGCGCGACTGCTCAAGCTCTTCATCACGGGTCATCTTCCATTCAAGTCGGGCGGTGCAGCATACCGCCGTCTTCATCGCCGTCTGCTTCGACCGGTACGTTCGGTGCAGCCTACTGCAACGACTACATCTGCAAACGAACGGTACATGCGGTCTACTGCTGTTCGTATGTTCATCATGTTCTGCGAGTACATGTTTAGCTGCTACTTGTTTTCATTCATCTTGTTGTTCAGTACATATAGTATGTTCGAGTTACATGTGGTAGTAGCTGGTTTTGTCATGCTTAATATTCTGGAATTAATTATGGAAATTGTACCTAATTCTCCAACATATGCAATGGCCAAATCAACATATATACACTAGTACTCCCTCCGTTTAGAAATATAAGATGTTTTAGCTTTGTGAAGCTAATGTATCTAGACATCTTTTAGTATATAGATTCGAACGAACCTATACACTAAAAGATGTCTAAATACATTCATTTCATAAAACTAAAATATCTTATATTTCCGAACGGAGGGAGTATAAAAGAGCATGCAACTAACCGATGCTTGAGCCCCGACATGTTTTGGGCTTGTAAGAAGCTATGCATGGGTCGAAGTGACTTCGGTTATCACTTACGGGTGAGGACCAATTAGCTAGCGGTGTATACGACAGTGACACACTTCCAGAGGCATGGTCAGCAGAAGGCCCCGGAGGACTATTGTATACACCCTACCGATAATTTTGCTAATCCCATATTAAACATCGTCAGTGGTACGGTGTCATCCACTCGGAGTCTCCCGTGATCTTTCCGTATATGTCTAGGGCACTATAAAAGAATAGCATGTCGTTGACCGGCCATTGAACCCCATTTGTGACATGTTTTGTGCCTGTCATACACGTTCGTAAACAATGAGTTGGTTCATAACTGATGAGTGAGTGCTAGTCAGCAGTAATGCATATCTTATGCACACTAGCCGAATGCCCATGCGTTGTCACGGTATGTAAAATACTATCGAACAATGACGACGATGTATGTACATGTATTAAAATGATAACCTACTTATGGCCTGTGTTTACTCCTCGGAGAGACTGGTTTATGGAGCAATCTCATCTTAATAGAGTCTATATGTGATATTTATAGCAAAATAAAATCTAAGGAACTTTAAAGTGCCACTTCTAGTTGGTCTTGGTGTCCATGTATAGAAACGATAACCAACTCATCGCCTGTGTTTATTCTCCTCAGACACCGGCTTATGGAGCAATCTCATTTTAAAAGAGTCTACATGTGATATTCCAAGCTTAGGCATCTAGTAAAATGCTCGTGCGGTTGGAACAGATGCAAATAGAATATTCCTACAAACTTGAAAATGCAATAATTTAGTTTGTATCACACAAAAACATCTTCGATATTGAGCAATATTCATCACTTAGAGATCTTTAGGAAATTGACAGTTCCACCATATATTGAAGAGTTGTTTATGAGCTCATGCGGCTATGTTGATGGATCACTTCCATCCTGCTGGCATAGTCTGCCAGCCGCCAGCCTTCACTGGTTAAATATAATTGCCCTAACTTACTATCCCTACGGTACCAGAAGAAATAGTTTCACAGCTAAGATCACTCCTACAGATGTATATCCATAACTACAAATTCTGAACTGTTGTAAATTGATATGGGTCCCTCTAGGGCTCACTCTACTGAGCCATAGGTTAGGGCTCACTCTACTGAGCCATAGGTTAGGGCTCAGTAGAGGGCCTTCTTCTCCACCTCCGGCCACCCCACCGCCACCCTACCGTCGACCGAGCCGCCACCCACCCCGCCCGTGGCCAGCGCGCCGGCGCGCCTCCGCGCACCTTGCCGGCCCGCCCAGTCCAAGCTCCGCCTCGCCGGTCTAGCCCCATCCCAGTCATCCCTCTAAGTCCGGCGAATGGCAGCCTCTTCTCCGGCGCCGGCATGCCCCCCACCCCCAACCCTAAGATCCATTGCTTCCTCCGCCGCCTCTGTCGCGGCCAGCCACGCCGCCGACGGCTCCGCGGCGCATCCTCGCCAGGCAGCCATCAGGAGGAACGAGGAAGAAGAGGTAAGGAAGGGGATAAGTTTGCACGAATCTTGATGCACCCATTAAATGGTGGAAGATCTTACTGAGCTATAAGTTATTTCTCAATTTACTGAGAAATAGCAAAACCGAATTGATATACGTTAATCCCTTGATGTTTCTCGGCGCCAGTGAAAGGCTGGGGTTACAAAAGTTAGAGTGCGTAACCATTAGTAGCACCTCACTTGTTGGTTTGACAATGAGAAGTTGTGTATCTGCTCTTAAAACCATTTTTTGTATCAGTCCACCAAACTGTGGAATTGTTCATAGTCCGTGCAACAAGTTGTGTCAGCTGTCATTGCAAGAGTTGTAGCTTTAGATCTGTGCAAATCCTGTTGTACTCCCTGAAAAATTGTACGTTGTGTCTTCTCTCCCAACTCCTACGGATGTTCAATTGCCCCGCCGCCATGGCCTTGCCCCGCTGCCTAATATCCTCCGCTCCCAAGTCCTCGCCCCACATTGGCCGGCGGCACGCCCTTATCTTCTCCAACGATGTAGGATCCGGTGGATACAAGATCCGCCCCCTCTGCCTCCGGTGTCGCTTGTTCGATGCTTGCGCTGGGATCTGCTTCGCCATCGAACGTGGGGATGCTATTGAGGAGGGACATCCGAGGGAGGAGAAGGCCTTGGAGGAGTTTCAGGGAGGAGGAGGGTGGGGAGGAGGTTCAGGGAGGGGGAGGAGAAGGCCAGGTTGAGTCGTTTGTGTCGTCTCGCCTCTCCTCCCGAGCGAGGGGAACCAGCCACGAGCCGACAAACAAAACATTTTGTATGAACACACCTTTATCTAAACTACGAGATATTTTCCATATAATTTAGGGACTAAACTGAAAAACTACAACAATGTACGTACCAATGACCGGTCGCATTGCAATTTTATTAAATATACACACACACACACACACACCCCTATCATTAGTTGTGCCCGGGTCTTTATAAAAAAAAGTTGTGCCCGGGTGCATCGATTTAGAAATGACAGAAAATTCATCGATTTAGAATTTTGCTCCTTCTTTTTGGAAAAAAGGATCCGGATCTCTCAAACTTACGCTCGAGTGTGCCCTGACCATCTCTTTGTAAGTGTATGTCAGTGTAATCCTTGTTCCTAGAAGTCTCTAGGACAACCTTATGTTTAGGAAAGAGAGCTACAACTTGATGCTAGAAGTGCATGTCCTCTCTAACAACTTGAACTAAAAAGGAGAAAGAGATAAACGACCGTAACTCACAAGTTAAATTTCCTAATAAGAACATACAATGTGTTCACTAGAATGTTGATAAAAGCTGCTGGGCAAGGAAAAATTACAGGTCTACTGTCCTCTCTAAACAACACATGGGTCATCAGCATGCAATATGCTGATGATACTCTGCTGTTCTTACAAAAAGACATAGCTCAAGTTATGAATCTTAAGTGGATCTTGTCTTGTTGTTCTGATCTTAGGATTAATTTCCATAAGTGTGATCTAGTTCCTATCAATGTAGATCCAGATGAAGCACAAACCTTTGCTCAAACTCTTTGGTATAGAATTGGTTCTTTCCCATTAAAGTACTTGGGAGTACCTCTACATCATAGTAAACTTAGGAAGGAAGATCTACAACCTATTGTATATTATCTTCTTAAAAGAGCAGCTAGCTGAAGAGGCAAACTTTTGTCTCATGCAGCCAAACTGGAGTATGCTAGCTGGCATCCCCGTCTATTTGTTGAGTGTGATAAAATTCCCAAAATTGGCAATTAGACTAATGAACTCCCAAATGGCTCATTGCCTATGGGACAATTATGAAGGTCACTTCAAATATCATCTGGCAAACTGGAGTCTGGTGACAAAAAAAAGAGTTTGGAGGGTTAGGGATACCAAGTCTAGCTAAGATGAATCTATGCCTCTTAGCTTGTTGGGTCAAGAGATATCACTTAGATGATAACAAGCTCTAGAAACAAATTATTGATCACAAGTATAATGCAAATGGTCCCAATATTTTCTCCTCCTCCTCCTCCATTGGTGCCTCACCTTTTTGGAAAGGTGTCCTATGGGTTACCAAGGTGGCTAAGCTAGGATATCAATGGAGGGTGGGCAATGGGAGGAAGATACCATCCATTGGGAGGATCACTGGTTAGGCACTTCTAGTTTAGAAATTCAATACTGGGAGGTTTATGTGATTGTAAACCAAAAATCAGCTACTATTGCTAAACTTTGGGATGGTTCACATCTTAGAGTTACTTTTAGAAGATGTTTCTCTCATCAAAGTTTGTTGCAATGGTATGAGGTTTTGCAAATTGCCCAGACCCTCAATCTTACTGAGAGTGAGGATGCTGTGATCTAGCAGTATGAGACTAATGGAGTATATAGTGTTAGTTCTTTGTATGCTATTATCAATTTTAGAGGGGTTCTACCTATTTATGTTCATGATGTGTGGAAAATTAAGGTGCCTCCTAAAATACATTTCTTTCTTTGGTTGATTTCACATAACAAGATCCTCACTAGAGACAACCTTGTTAAGATACAACATGTAGATGATTTAACCTGTGCTTTCTGTTCTGAACCTGAAACCAGTTTTCATTTATTCTTTGAATGCACTGTTGCCAAAGTAGTTTGGGCTAAGATTGGGCAGATTACTAGAACTAGGTCAACAAATGTTTTTTTAGACTATTGCCAAGCTCTGTCTATGTGATAAGTCCCATATAACTACCAATTCTATAAATGCTACTGCTATGTGGAGTATCTGGAATACCAGGAATGATACTTACTTTAACAGAACTCCATGGTGTGGTCTGTAGGTGGTTTGGAGGAAGATTGTCTCTATGTTATCCCAATGGATGGTCCTGTTCTCCGGGATGCAAAAGGAAGAGTGGCCACAACACAGGGGATGATGGAGCAACTGAATCGAAGACCACCATGGCTGCTGTGGCCAGATCCTGGTTAAATCTGGAGAAGCTGACCGGGGAAAAACTGGAGCTGGCAAATGAACCACTCCTGAAGACCTGGAGCAAGCTAAAGCATGGGCTACGATGACGAGGAACTTAGCCATGCGACGGGAGAAAGGGAAACTCAAGCTTGTGGAAGAGGGGATTTGGCTGAAGGTTATTGATGCCTAAAGTCATTGCAAAAGACCAGCAAAACTGTAAAAATCACATGCTTGTTGTCCTAGTCTCAAACCCTATTATCCTTATGGATTTGTAAGACTTGACCTGTAAGGTCGTAGACTCATATCTGTAGGGGCATGGATGTCTTCTCTTGATTGCTAAACTAGACGATGTAATGTGTGGTTTCTTAATGGAACCGGGGTGAGGCCCTATATGTCTAAAAAAATCCCTACACACAATTATTCCAATTTAGTGATGGAGGTTTAAAACTGCAACTTAGAATGTTCATTATGGTTTTTTTCATCATCATCAAATGTGTTATACTAAAACAGTCTAACTATTGCATGTCAATGGAACGATGGTCAGTCCTAGAAGGTTCATACCTTACGGGAAGTCGCGGTTGTTGTCCCTTGTTGGGCCTTCTCAGGGGTGTATCTAGACCAAAAATTATCCTGATGCTTCTCTGCAACATTGCACAGTTTATGTTCAACTTTCTAGAGTTGTGAGCTGGAATAATGGCCTCAGCGATGCACTTCTTTCAATCTAGCCATGCACTTGCCTTTATAGGTGGATATGTGCTAGGGCCGTAGAAATGGGTACAAAGTGGGCAATGAAGCAAGGATAATGAAGATGGAAACATACACCTTGGTACTAAACCAACGCCCAACAGCCACAACGACAGCTCGGTATGACATCCATCTCCGGCGTCGGAGTCTAGGAGGCGTGTCGGAGGTGTCAGCTCTCGTGACCACATGAGTGCGGGAAGAGGCATGGCGGCAAGAGCTCGTATATGGAGTAGTCTGTTGTACTATTGGAATTCGATGCAAATAACAAATTTTTATTTCCTACGCAACCCCCGAATTGCCCAAAGATCTATCTACTAGTAATGCCGTAACAGTAAACTGGTGTTCGGCGACATACCCTTGAAGACCTAACACGGGATTAACGCTCCCGCACAAGAGATGTTGATGAAGCCGACATAGCCGACCTCAAGGCCGTCGAAGAACTTGGCGCAATGACTCCGGATCACGATGACCCCAGAATCCCCCAGCCGAGATTGTGGAAGTAGATAGCTTTGGACGGGACCCGGAAACTCCGCAGCACAACGGCATGCGGCGGTGGTGTGGTCTCACACCTACGCAGCCCTTTGGGAGGCCATGCAAGAGGGAGAGAGAGGTGGAGAGGAGGGTGGCACACCAGGGAGAGAGGAGAGGAGGCACGTGGCCTATTGTTGCATGTCCTCCTTTCTCCTGGGGGGGGCCTTTATATAGTGGGGAGGGGTTGCACCTTGCCCCCTCCCCAAGGCACCAGGGTGGCGGCCAGGAGGAGGAACAAGGGCAGCGGTGGCTACGAGAGGTGGGGCCAAGCTGGCCCCCACCAACCCTAACCCTAGCCAGCTGGGCCCCTAGGGTCAAACCCATGGTGCCTTGGCCAGCTAGGCCCCTGGGGTAAAACCCATGGTGCCCCAAGCCCTTATCCAATAAGGGGGCACCCTAGGTTTAATGGGCTCCCCTTCGGGAGGGACCCATTTAAGTGGCCTGCACTTTTCTTTTTATTTAAATAGTATTTTTGAGTTTTAGGATTCTTCCGGACATAAACATATCCAATCATTTTGGACGATCATTTTTTCAGAGAAACACATGAGATCAGCAGAAGTCAGCATGGAACCTCACGACAGAGAAAAGAGGGATGCCACACGACATACTTCTCGGCTGCATGATGGGTCCCCGTTTCCCCCTCTTGGGCCCTTCCACCTCTTTCTTCGATTCCAAGGATGCGTCGTGATCTAAAACCGACCATATATATGAACCCCGAGCGAGATCGCGAGATGGTGGCGGAAAAACATGAAATACAAGAAACGGATCTGTAGACTGCAAGGATAGAAGGAGAAACACTGCCAGAGCTTCCCAAGGTTAAGACTTTGACTCCATCAACATCAACTCCTTTGTTACCATGATGAAGAGGGAGTAGTTTGTCACTAGACTATGGGATAGTACTAGACTATGGGATAGTACTAGACTATGGGATAGTGGTTGTAAGTTGTATCAATCTCTCTCTTTGTGCTTCACTAATTAGAGTCACATGAGCTACCTATCATGATTGTGACTATATTTGTATTACCCCTAGGGTGGATCTTGTATTATTGTGATGATTGATGAGATGCAAATATTCAGTTGTTATTGGTGTATTGATAGATGCATATATTACTGATGCATGTAAAATGCATCCATGAACTTTGTAGTTTATTATACCATATTCCTTTATATTTGATAGTTTGTGGAAGCTCTGGACATGTTTTTCATCAAATCCGGGGACTTTCTTAACAATCCCCTTTATTTTGGTTTAAAAACGGTGTACAACATGAATCCCTGTTTTTGCATATTTTTGAGTGTCAGTGACATTGCGAACGTTAAAGGAACCCAATATTTTTTCTCTGTCATTTTTCCTAGAAAGATCGTGAGAAGAATAAGCCAACGAGGAATGCCACAAGGTGCAAAACAAGCACCTACCACATGGTCCAAAAGTCTGACTGCGTGGTGCCTCCCATTTGGCACCTTGTGGGTTGTTTTTCGTATTTCTTTGTCTCTACGGAATTTTCTTGACCAAAAATCTACTATGTATATGCCCCCATGGCTATTTCATGATGGGGCTGTGGAGAGATAGAGAATTCACAATACAGATTTGAAAACTGCAAGAATAGGAGGAGAGACACTGTTGGAGCCACTTCCGGTTGCCCCTTCGCCTCCATCAATATCATTTCCTTCACCACCATGATGAAGAGGGATTAGTTCATTCCTGGACTATGGGATTGTGGAAGTAACTTGTATCAATCTCTCTCTTGTGCTTTACTAATTCGAGTCACATGAGCTCACTATCATGATTTTGACCATATTTTTGTATTACCCCTATGGTGGATCTTTTGTTAAGATTTATGAGGTGCAAATTGATAGTTATTGTTTCTCTATTGATAGATATATATGTTACCCTATTCTTTGTATGCTTGGTTCTGATCAAAGTAGTATGCTAGGGAACGTGTGGGGATGTGTGCATTAGGCAGAACAATCTTGTGGTATGCATAGAAAGTGGCAAAAATTCTAGGTGCTGCCATTGTTTTTACCTTTCCATGATTGCATCTCTAGGGAGAATGGAATGCTGATGATTTATGCCATCTGGTGATAGAAAGGATGGTCTTGTTAGCTAAAAGGTGGCATATTTATGTTCAACATCATGTTCCAGATCTTAAGGCAATACTGTGATGGCTTGAAGAGTTTTCCCTTATCAAAGTAGTATTAGGGAGTTTGTAGCGCCCGACCTTTAGAAAAAGGTAGAACTCCTGTGTTAAGTGCTACTTCCTAGATCACTGATAGCACCACAGTACAAAATATAGTAATCATTGCAATAGTATCAAAATTACAACGGAGATCCAGTTACATAGGTCTTCAACCTTACAATACACAACAGAAAGCATAATGGCAATGAGCCTCCATCTTCTTCACGTGCCACAGGCAGACATGTTGGAATTGTAGACTCGAGATCCTACTATTCGTTCATCATCCGAATAACCTGCACGTTTGAATATGCAGCCCCAACAAAAGGGGTCAGCACAACAACGTACTGGCAATTGACACATATTTGGTGCCATTTGTGAAAAGATTATACTACATGAATATTTGGCTAGTGGATCTCATAGGCTAATTTTGCATAAAGCCAATTTTATCCTATAATCCTTTGCAAATCTTTTTATCAAAATTTTATTTAAGAAGGGCTGAAATAACCCCCATACACTACATACTAGCTAGGCATGTAGTTCTGGGCGAAACTCAACATAGTTGAAACAACAGAAACCACCACCCCTTGGAGTGAATGGCCCTGAGCTCCTGTTTAAAAGTTTCTAACCAAGTTTTAAAGCATTCAGAAAATGGTGATGAGATTCTTCCAAACATTCTATGACTAGAAACTCAACTGTCCATAACCGAGGACACGGCTAAACGCTTAGATTTGACACCCTGCAGGGGTTGTGCACTTTCACCTTAAGACTCATTTTACCCCAAAGAATAAAATGAGACAAGACCTTTTAGAAGAAGCATTCAACCAACTGAGCCTGACCGTTCCCCAATTCCACCCTCTGTCAGTACTCCTGGATGAACCCTTACATCGTACTCAATCAAGACAGAGCCCATAGTGTCATAAGGCTGCACTGGAAGAACTCTAACCATAGAAGACATAGTAATATCTTTAATCCTGAGTGGCAATCCACGAGTAAACTCCCAGGGTTCACCTCATGCTCTAGTAAGCGCGAGGCCTTGGAAGATACCCAAATTTCAATTCCTCCATCAACAAACCAATCCACCCATGTGTTTCATTTTAGTTGAAGTTCTTAATTTATTCTCAAAACAACTTTAACAAAAGTGATCATAGCATGGCATCAATATTTTTCAAAGTATTTAGCATCCTAATAGGTGGGGTTCAAGGGATAGCTATACACTACTAGGATCTAAGCATTTTATCAAACAGTTTGATAATTCCACCTATTATGCATACTACTGAAAACACTAATGCAGTAGTAAATGTAGGTATAAGATATGTGTGTCACTTGCCTTTTTGGAGTCCAAGACCTTTCAGTTCTCTCAACAAAATACGTAGCTCTCCATACAAGCTATACACAGAAATAACACAACATAAACATATCATACAATACAAACATAATCAAACAAGACAAGCAATTGAAAAGTGTTGGTTTAACATTTTAGATTTCTTAAGATAGCGTGATAGGAGAGATATGGCAAAAGGCTTGGCTTGCAAGATATGAATTTGAGAGCTTGTATGGCAATGTCAAATTATTAGAGATAAAAGTACTATCCAAGATATAAGTGAGGAATCTTTATGCTTTACAAAAGCATGAATAGAATTGGGAATGGTTCATGTGAATTAAATCACACAAGTGTCAAATAGTGCAATAGCAATACTATTGAATAAGTGTGACAACAATTACTCATAAATAGCATACATTACACTTAGGCTTGGGTATGGATGTGTGAAACATTACATTACTCAATTAGCACATTTGCAAATTGAATAGTTCAATAATGATCAACAAGAGCAAGTGGACATGGGGTTGAATATGAATGAATGATATTTGAGAACATGATTCGAAGATTCTATTGGATACATGGAATATGAATAATGTGCACTAGGTCAACAAGATTAGGTAGGCATGATATTGTGTCAAGGTGGTGTCAATATGATCTTGGTGGATAGGTATGATCATAGGATTTACTTTTGTGGAGGAAACAATATTTGAAAAGAAATGGAATTACGCCTATAGTGGAAAATACTCAAATTCTCATATTTGAATTTGCATAATAGTGGAGTGATTCTAGAAATTTGGGAAGTGTTACTAATGAATAGATTACAGTAAAACAAAGCTACTGCAATTGGATTCATTCTAAAATAAATTTTAGAACTCAAGTTATGATCAGAACAAGGATTTGGACAAAATTGAATGCACAAAGTGTGTGCACGTATTAACTTTGATGTTTCTTGATTATATGGTGTTCTACATGATTAGAGGATTCCAAAGACTACAAAATTGTAATTTTTGGATGTGTAGAACAAAAGATATGAATTAAATAGAGTAATAGATGGGTTTGAGTCAATTTGAAAATGGATTCAAATTGAATACTGAAACTGTGGAATATTATTGCACCATTGGATTCTACACTTCATTAGTTTTCCAGAGACATAAAGTTTGTAATTTTTTGGATGGATGGTTTGAAAGATATGATTTTTGCAAGTTTCCAGTTATTTGAAATCAATTGAATCTATTTGAACCAGAGCAGGGCCACATGGCAGCTTCTGATAGGCCAATACCGTTTTGGTTGGATCCGATCTGGGGGCCGTTGGATCTTATGAGAGTTAGATGCCCAGATTGCCTCATACCGGTTTAGTTAAGTGATTCGATCCGGGCCGTTCGATCGGGATCTAACGGACAAAGAAAGGAAGAGAAAAGACTCACCGAGGAAACTAGGGTTCCGGCGAGCTTTTCCGGCGAGGTGCGGGCAGTGGTCGCACGCCAGCAACGTTTTGAGGGTCTCTGTGGGCAATGAGGTGGTGGACAGTGTGTGATACATTGCAAACGTATCTATAATTTTTGATGCTCCATGCTTGTTTTACACCAATTGTTATATGTTTTGTCTAAACTTTGTGGCACTTTTATGATTTATTTGGACTAACCTACTAATAGATGCAAAAGTGCACAATGTTCTTGTTTTACACTTTGATGTGTAGGAATTACCAAGAATACAAGTGGAAACCTTGTTGGAGTCAAATTGGGACTTTCCAGAAATCTGTGCAAGAACTCTTTTCGAAGATGGTCACGTTACGGGTCAAAGACAGCGTCAAACGGAAAACTCTTCAACTACAAAGTTGTAGGGAATTTCACGGCAAACGTTCTGAACATAAAATTCACCTGATTGCGAGTCCAGACGCCCGAGTTAGGCCCGATCTAGTGCGGCCCAAGATGGGGAGACAGGAATCCGAGAGACTATATAAAGGGAGGAACCCTAGCTCGTGAGGGACACCTCCACCCACGAATTTGCAGCCGCCAAAGGCATGTTTTCGCCTCACATGGATCCCATCTCCATGGGGGAGGGATCCCATGAAGCCATGAAGGAAGGGGGCTAAGGGGCGGCGCTCCCCCATGATGCCGGAGGCGAGGGAGTCCCCCGCGCCGCCGCCGTGCCGCCTGCGCCCCTCGCTGCTCATCTCCGCCATCTTCACCGCTATCTCCATCACCAACTCCTCCTATTATGCAGTGGTTCATCCTCCCACACACCTCTGTACCGTTCTATGTAAATATGGTGTTTGATGCTATAATATTTATCCTATGATCTATGTCATGTTTGCATAGTTTATTTGTTCTTATATTGATTTGTTGAATGTCTTTGGTTCATTAGAGTTGTATGTTGATATGGTACTGTCTTTTGGTGTCCATTATATTTATGCGCGCATGGATTAAGCATCTTAGGGTTAGTAGTATGTGCAAAAGGAAGGGGGTAGTCCTGCCGGAGTGACAAAAACCTGAGGACACGAACCAGAACATTGCATGTATGGTAGTAAGAGGACCATTAACTTAAGGTTATGGTTGGGGAAACCTTAATGCATTGTTAGTATTTGCAGATGCTTGCTAACAATCCAATCATATAGTACTTATATTTCCAAGTAGTGAAGTGCTTATATATTTAGCCTTTCCCACTTAGAAAACTGCATCGAAGACAATGAACCCAATTTATTCACTAATTGAACTTAGACAAAGCCACCACTATTACCACCACTTTTCCACACTCATGGTACTGTTAGTTTATGGTTACTTAGTATATTTTATTGTTGCAGCACTAACAATTACTTTCTTGTATTTATTATCTTGCAAAGCTATCTCTCATACCTGTATTGTTGCACTAGTTTTATTTCCTAGATGATGCAAACGTTTAGTGTGCGTAGAGTTATATCAGTGGTTGATAGAACTTGAGAGAACATTTATCCTACCTTTAGCTCCTCATTGGGTTCGACACTCTTACTTATCGAAAAGGCTATACACGATCCCCTATACTTGTGGGTTATCAGTGTGTAGGTGAGTGAGGGGAATCCGATGGTGTGGTCCTCCACGTCGATTGCGTCCAGCAACAGAGAGGGGCTTCGGCCAGAGCGGCTCTGAGCGGAGGTGTCCTCCGGGTGGCGATGGCTGCGTCGACCTGCGATTCGTTTGATCAAAAAGGAAGGCATCAGCGCGTGCGCCAGAGAGAGGCGAAGAGGATAGGAGGAAAGATAGGAGTGCGGGCTCACCCACGTTACCGGAATTGAGCGGGGATGTGATGCTTGCGGTGGTGTTATCTTTTCACCGTCCAGTTGGGAACCCCAAGAGGAAGGTATGATGAATATAGCAGCAAGGTTTTCCCTCAGTAAGAAACCAAGGTTTATCGATCCGAAGGGGAACAAGCCAAACGACTGAAGGTGATGCTTGCTAGCTTGCGACAGCTCAGGACAATTTATAAGGCACCTTGTCCAAGCTTTGCTTTGCTAGCTGCAACGCGGAACCTGCACACAACACAACCAAATACTTTGCTCCCAACTTACGATGAGGTTGTCAATCTCACCGGTTTGCTTGAAACAAAGGAATGAGCGTATCGAGTGGAAAATAGTAATAGTATGCGAGTAAAGTAAACAGTGCGAGTAAAGTAAACAGGTGATAGCAATATAAAGGAAATAGGAATGGGGTCCACAGTTCACTAGCGGTGTCTCTCCATAAGATAAAATAATACATGCTGGGTAAACAAATTACAGTTGGGCAATTGATAGAATAAAGACAACGTGCATATGATGAGAGGATCACTATGAGATTTACTCTGGGCATTACAACAAGATACATAGACCGCCATCCAACTGCATCTATGACTAATAATCCACTTGTGGCGAATCAATCAGAGAACTCCACAAGTATTAAGTTGCGAATAACAGATAATTGCATTAAGCAAAGTGTGTAATGTAAACAAAGCATATGCCCTCGAGCATATGAATGTTGTTTTCCCCCTAGTAGCAACATCACATCTACAACCTTAGAGGTTTCTGTCACTCCCCCAGATTAAATAGAGGCATGAACCCACTATCGACCATAAATACCCCCTCTTGGAGTCACTAGCAACTACTCGGCCAAGATAGCTACTAACAACGGAGAGCATGCAAGATCATAAACAACATAGAGATAACATAAGATAAATTTCAGTACATCAACTTGATACGTCTCCAACGTATCTATAACTTTTGATGCTCCATGCTTGTTTTTACACCATTTGCCTACTGTTTCATTACACTTCGTGGCACTTTTATGCATTTTCCGGAACTAACCTATTAACAAGTTGCCACAGTGCCAGTTCCCTATTTTTTGCTATTTTTGTGTTTCAGAAGTGATACACAGGAAATATTTTCGGAATTGGACGAAACAAGTTCCTAAAGTCTTATTTTTTCCGGAAGCTTCCAGAGATCTAAAGAGGAGTTGGAGGGGGGCCACGAGGGCCCCACACACTAGGGCGGCATGACCAGGGGCCTCGCCGCGCCCCCTATGTGTGAGAGCCCCTCGGGCCACTTCCGACGATGCCCCTTCGCCTATAAAGACCCCCCGACGGAAAAAACATAAGTACCCGATCAATTTTCCAGAACACATCGCGATCCGCCGCCGTCGACCCGAAGATCGGGAGGGTCCGGAAGCTCTTCCCGGCACCCTGGCGGAGAGGGGAATCGCCACCGGAGGTCTTCTTCATCGCCATGCTTGCCTCCGGAGTGATGAGTGAGTAGTCTACCTTGGACTATGGGTCCATAGCAGTAGCTAGATGGTTGTCTTTTCCACCATGTGCTTCATGTTTAGATCTGTCGGGGGGATAACCCCCGGTAGGGTCAAGAGACTAGAAAGACACAAAGTCTATGGTTGACTTATGCCGGGTTATCAAGAAAGGGCCTGGCCGGAATATAAGAGCATCGGCCAGGCCGGCATATGTGTGTATCCCGGCTAATACTTGGATATGCCGGTATAGCCGGAATACTGGTATATGTGTGCCGGCATATACTTAGATATGCCGGCCTAACCATTTGGTGTGTTGTGCAGGAGCAGGGGAGGCCGGATTACCCGACCCTCGTAGGTCGTTGGTCCGGCATATATGTCCTGGGTATGGCCAACGGTCATATCCGGGATACTTAAGTCAACCAAGGTGTCATATCCCTACAATCAAGGAAGAAAACATCCAAGCATGGTAGCAGAGTAAGATGGCAGGGTGCACAGTGGAGGTTACCTACCCTCACTGTGCACAAGTACGAGCTCACCGCACAGAGGTAAGGCCACAGTTCAAGAGGTACAAGGTACAGGGATATGGCGTCCCATCGAGAGCAATCAGGGGCAAAGTCAAGGGTCTCTGCCATCGTCACCAGCTCCTGTTTGGAGTGTAGCCCGTGTCTTGTGGTCTTGTATGACCGTTGTAACCCTGGCCACCACTATATAAGGTGGCATAGGGATCCCTGGTAAAGGGTTGGTCACTCTGTGTTCCTACACTTAGCAGTTCATCTTCCTTCTCTAGCAGAGAGCTTGGAAGCACCATTGTTGTGTACTACATCAACCCAAATATACAACCAGTAGAGCAGGAGTAGGGGTGTTATCTCCTTACGAGAGCCCCGAACCTGGGTAGATCAGTGTCTCTTTCTGTCGTGCTTTTTAGCTCGTTCCCCTCTCCCGAATCCACCAGCATCTAGCTCGAACCCCATTTAAGCCATCCCATGGCATATGTTGTTTCACCACGACGACATTTGGCGCCCACCGTGGGGCAGATCGATATGCTGGGCGGAGTGTTCATTCGGACGGGGTCTGTGATAGCAGCTTCGGGAGTGCGCGTGGTCTCTGGCCTCGTCCAGAGGCTAGGCTCGCTCAGTTTCGTCAGTGACAACGCCGGTTGTCTCGGTGGCCGGCCGTTCCCCAGGGATGGCCGGATTATGTCTTTCGGTTCCCACGAGGTGTACGTGGGGACTGAGAGAATTTGCAGGAAGGAGGTGCTGGTGGCGTCGGATCCTCCGTCACATCGGCTAGCTCACGCTGGGCGTAGCGCTCGCTCAGTAGAGCCGGCTGAGGTGATGATGGCCGGCACATCCGTGCCGCCGGCGGAAGATGCCGGCAAAGCAGCAGCGGCCGGAGCTTCTCCTCCGGAGCCGCCGAAGGTCAAGAGGTCGGCGCGTCCTCCGTTGGAGCGTGCGGAGAACCTGGCCGGCACTTCCGGTGTGCCGGCTAGGGGCGAGGTTCTTCTTCCCATCATCGACCGGCTTCTCGAGCCGGTGCGATCCGGCGTTGATCCGGAGCAAACAAGGGAGGTCCTGGAGGGATCTCGTCAGGCCCTCGTCGACGAGGCCCTGGCCATGAATCAGGAGCGCGAACGGTTTAACCGGCAACTCCGTGAGTATGAGGCAGCCCATGGTTTTACTCCTATAGTAATCCGGCCTAGCCGGATAGAAGAGGTTAGAACTAGAGGCAGAAATCTTAATGCTGAGATAGGAAAAGATGCTAGAGATAAGAGTCATACCGCAACTAGTACTGTGCCTAAGGTAGTCTATAGTTCGCCAGTAAAGAACCTTAGAGCGGCGGCCGAGGTAGCTAAGGATTTATCTTGTTTATCCGGCGAAGCACTGCGTGAGCAGCAAGCCCGGCTTAACTAACTTTTGTCTGAAGCTACAAAGCAGCAGGAGGCCTTTAAGAAGGCAAACCCGGGTGCCGGGGCGTCTCAGTACATTGTGTCGGCAGGAGGTGCCTGATCTATTGAGATTATAGGGGGGTTTTTCTAGTCGTCTCCACAGGGATCAACACAAATGAGACTATTTCCTAATTTCCAGAAGCTAAGCAGAAAAGTGGGGTTTTTGGTGTTGTAAACAGAAAAGTAACAGGAGGTTTTGAGCAGGGAAGTTTTAACATAACAAGTTCAAGGATTTCTTGTTTGTCAGACAAGAAAGCATTGAACAAACTAGCAAATTTTAGACAGGGATATGTTTTTGGAACTAGGTGCAGAGACTAGTCTTACACCTACAGATCAAGCAAGTGCAACACAGTTTTCACAGTAGTCTTAGAGTTTACAATGGAGTGTGTCACTCAAACCATAGCAAAGGTCAAAGACAAGTTTCAAACTGCTTTACAACGCAAGATCAACACAACAGATCACAGAGCATGAGGGAAAGGAAGAGAGATTTGCTGTTTGTCACCGAAGGCTTGCCGTGGCAGAGAAAGTAGAAGAATTGCTGTCGCGGCAGAGGATGCAGAGGTTGAGGGAGAGCTGGGCCTTCAGATCCTTGGGGCTATGTTCATCCTGTGTTCTTGAGGTTCCTGAGGGAGTTCTTGGAGTTCTTGGTGGACGCCATGGATCCAGTCTTGTTACAACAGAGGAGAAGAGGGAAAAAGGGTGGAAAAGTTTTTTGTGTTGGACTATGGAGGAGGAAGGTTTTGGTGGAGTGGTGGATGGATGGAGTGGCTGTGGATGCGAGGTGAGAGATGGATATGGTGGGAGTGAACCTGGACCTCTCCTTTTAAAGACTTTTTGTGGCATTCTTGCTGCGGCGTAGAGGAGTAGTGGGAAGTTGGTGGCGGCAGCGGCTTTTCTGCTTTTGCCGTTTTTCCTGTCTTCTTGTGCCGTACCAGCCACTTTCTGCCGTGCTTGCTTTTCTTGCTCCTCAAGATGTACTCCTCCATTCCTGGTGGCTTGGTCTTTGGTTTGAATTACTCTGACTTGTAGATTTAAGTGCCTTGGCGCACTGATCTGTGACAAAGGATCAAATGATGTAAAATGTTGGTGCAACACTGGTAGAAATGAGGTAAAACAGACAAGTTTTATGGTTGCAAGGTTCAGATATATGTGTAAATCTTAGAGTGATCAAAACCCCCAGACCAAAACCTTTGCTTGTCCTCAAGTAAAGAATGGTGCATTGTACCAAACAAAATGTAACAGAGCATGATGAGGGACATTGCTGACTCAATGCAGATAAATCTTGCAATTGCCAATTCAAAAACAAGTTTCACAAGAGAATTTGAGTATGTCTAGATCAAACAACATGGACACATGAGTATAAAGTAATTGACTCTGAAATTGAAAACTCAAGATCCAGTACATAGCCCAATATGTAATGCAAAATTAGTGCTTCACCTATTACAGTTCCCAGGAACATAATAGGCTAATGCATAGACAAGTTAGTCAGTTAGTAACTTAGCTTGATGGGTCAACTTAGTTAGTGCTTCACACACTACAATCCCAGGATCATAGGTGCTAGTGCTTTGGATATTTACAACAAGTTTTACTTAGCATCATCAGGTTAGTGCTTCACACACCACAATCCAGAGATCATGGTTGCTAATGCTAAACTTTTTCCTTCCTGTTAGTATGTTAGTGCTTCACAAATCACAATCCAGAGATCATGTTTGCTAATGCAAAAAAAATGCAACAGATGCAATTGGTTAGGGGCTAAGAAATGGATCATGAACTTCATTCTTAGGGCAATTAACAAATATACTGATGTTTCACAGGTTCTTTGAGTAGAGACATACAAAGGTTCTGATTTGAAACTTGGCTTTGAAAATAGGCATTTGCAAGAGTTATAAGCAGATTCAAAGCAAAGTTCTTCATAGCATGCAAAGTGATATTTTCAGGTTCAAGCAACAAAATTTGATTCGTTTCTTAACAGAGCACTTTCACACAAGATCAAACAATAGTATAGTATATTCTGATTCAGATTCTAACAAATGTGTGGAAATGGAAAGTGTTCACCTGATGGTTTTCCTGCTTCTCTGCCTTGTCAATCAACAGCAATCTTTCTCCTCATCCAAGTTATCACTGAAACAACAAAAAGAAACAAACACACAAGGCAAAAACATAAAAAGGTGAAAGGGAAATATATGATACAAGGGATACCAGGTTTCCTCCTGGAAGAGAGCTTGTTTAAAGTCACTAGCTTGACTATAGCTTCATCATCACTGGTTTGCATGGATAGAGGATGCATTGGAGCCATCCTCTGGTTCATCATCTTCTTCAACTTGGTTTTCAATCAAATCTCCAATCCTGTAGTGCTTCAACCTCTGGCCATTTACTTTGAATGTTCCCTCAGCTGAGCTATAAACCTCAAAGGCACCATGGCCGAGGTCTCTCTTGATCACACAAGGGCCAAACCATCTGGACTTGAACTTTCCAGAGAATAAGTGTAACTTGGAATCATACACCAGCACTGACTGCCCTTCCTTGAATTCCCTTCTCAGAATGTGGGAGTCATGCCATTTCTTGGTCTTCTCCTTGTAAATCTTTGCACTTTCATAGGAATCATTCCTGAGCTCTTCAAGCTCACACAACTGCAGTTTCCTCATGTTTCCTGCTTTGCCAATGTCCAAGTTCAGCTTCCTGATTGCCCAATGCGCTCTGTGCTCCAATTCGACTGGCAGATGGCAAGCCTTGCCATAGATAATTCTGAAAGGTGACATGCCAATGGGTGTCTTGTATGCTGTCCTGTAAGCCCACAAAGTGTCGGGCAATTTCATTGACCAATCTCCTCTGGTCTTGGACACAACTTTCTCCAAGATTTGCTTGATTTCCCTGTTTGACAACTCCACTTGGCCATTGGCCTGCGGATGATAAGGAGTTGTCACTCTGTGATTCTTCACTCCATACTTGGTCAGAAGCTTCTCAAACTGGTCATTGTTGAAGTGAGCACCACCATCACTGATTACAACTCTTGGCACTCCAAATCTTGGGAAAATGACAGTCTTGAACATTCTACAAACTGCCTTGGCATCAGCATTAACAGTGGGAATGGCTTCAACCCATTTTGACACATAGTCAACAGCAACTAAAATATGCTTGTAGCCTTGAGAAGATGGCAAGGGTCCAACAAAATCAACTCCCCAAACCTCAAACAATTCCACTTCCAAGATTCCTGTTTGGGGCATTTCATTTCTCTTTGACATCTTTCCTGCTCTTTGACAAGGATCACACTTCATTATGTACTCATGAACATCTCTGAACATACTTGGCCAAAAGAAGCCAGCTTGCAAAATCTTGGCTTGAGTCTTGAACACTCCAGCATGTCCTCCATACAATCCTGAATGGCATTGGAACATCACATCACTTTTTTCATCAGAGGGAACACACCTTCTCACAATGCCATCAGCACAATGTTTGTACAGAAAAGGTTCATCCCAATAGTAACTCTTGACATCATGGAGGAATTTTTTCTTTTGCTGGTAGGAGAGATCTGCTGGCACAATATCACAAGCTAGGAAGTTCACAAAGTCAGCATACCAAGGTGAAGTGGCACTGACTGCCATGAGCTGTTCTCCTGGCATCAAGTCTTGAATCTCTCTGTTTTCATCAATGTTGATTCTGGACAAGTGATCAGCAACTGAGTTCTCTGACCCTTTCTTGTCTCTAATTTCTATGTCAAACTCTTGGAGCAGAAGGATCCATCTGATGAGCCTTGGTTTAGCATCCTTTTTGCTCACTATATATCTGATTGCTGCATGGTCTGTGTAGACAATGCACTTGTGTCCAACCAGGTATGGTCTAAACTTATCAAATGAGAACACAACAGCAAGCAGCTCCTTCTCTGTGGTGGTGTAATTGATCTGAGCATCATCCAAAGTCTTGCTTGCATAATGTATAACATGTACAGCTTTGTCTTTCCTCTGGCCAAGGACTGCTCCAACAGCAAAGTCACTTGCATCACACATAAGTTCAAATGGCAGTGTCCAGTCAGGAGGTTGAACAATAGGGGCTGTGATGAGAGCATCTTTCAATTGGTTGAATGCTTGCAAACAAGTGTCATCAAACACAAACTTCACTTCATGATTCAGGAGATTGGTGAGTGGCTTGGCAAGATAGGAGAAGTTCTTGATAAACCTCCTGTAGAAGCCAGCATGGCCCAGGAAGCTTTGAATTCCCTTCACATTTTCAGGGGGAGGTAGCTTGGCAATCACATCTACCTTTGCCTTGTCCACCTCAATTCCTCTAGCAGACACAAGGTGGCCCAACACAATGCCTTCAGAGACAAGGAAGTGACATTTTTCCCAGTTCAGAATCAAATTTTGCTCAGAGCATCTGTGAAGGACTAAGGTGAGGTTCTTCAAGCAGGCTTCGAAGTCTTTTCCATACACAGTGAAATCATCCATGAAAACTTCCATAATCTTCTCAATGTGATCAGAAAATATGGACATCATGCATCTCTGGAAGGTGCCTGGAGCATTGCAAAGGCCAAATGGTAGCCTTTTGTAAGCAAAGGTTCCATATGGGCAGGTGAATGTGGTCTTGTCTTGGTCAGAAGGGTGGATTGGAATCTGCAGAAATCCAGAGTAACCATCAAGGTAGCAGTAGTACTTCTGGCCAGCAAGTCTCTCTAGCATCTGGTCCATGAATGGCAGAGGGAAGTGATCTTTTCTTGTAGCTTTGTTCAATTTTCTGAAGTCATTCACCATCCTCCATCCTGTAACAGGTCTTGTGGTCATGAGCCTTCCTTCTTCATTTTCAACAACAGTGTAGCCACCTTTCTTGGGCACAATGTGGATAGGACTCACCCACTCACTGTCAGAGATGGGGTATATCATTCCAGCCTTTAACAATTTCAGAACTTCCTTCTTTACTACATCTTGCATAGCAGGGTTTAGTCTCCTCTGTCCTTCTCTTGTTGGCTTGCTGCCTTCTTCTAAGTGGATCCTGTGAGAACACACTTTCTCACTAATGCCAATGATGTCATCAATGGAATATCCAATGACATTCTTGTACAGCTTCAGAATAGACAGAAGACTTTCTTCTTGCTCACTTGAAAGGGCAGAACTAATAATCACAGGGTGTAACTTTTCCTTCTCCAAGAATGAGTATTTCAGATGGGAAGGCAATTCTTTGAGCTCCACAACAGAATGGTGAGCTAGATGAGCTGGTTCTCTTGCACTTGACACAGGTACAATTTCACAAATTTTCACTTCACAGAGCTGCTGTACATTGGTGGTTTCAGCAGTAACAAAGACTTGAGCTTCAGGCTCTTCTTGCTCAGGTTCTGGCAAAGTTTCTAGCACACTTCTTTCAACAACATCAATGGAATGGCAATGTTCAGGAACATTGGGTAAGTGAGTGGCATGTTTCATGCTGAATTCAGCTTGCTCTGATCCAAATTGTAATTTGAGGGTTCCACCTTTGACATCAATGATGGCACCAGCAGTTGCCAAGAATGGCCTGCCTAGAATCATTGATTCAGCATTGTCTTCCATCTCTAGCACAACAAAGTCCACAGGATATGCAAAGTTGCCAACTTGGACTGGCACATCTTCAAGGACTCCTACTGGTTTTCTCAAGGTTCTATCAGCAAGTTGAAGTGTCATTGGGGTAGGCTTCAACGTTCCCAGCTGCTGAATCTGGCTTGCAGCAGAGGGTAACACACTCACTGAGGAACCTAAGTCACAAAGGGCTGTGAAGGTTTTTCTTCCCACTACACAGGGAATGCTGAAACTTCCAGGGTCTTGTAGCTTCTTGGGCATGTGGTTCAAGATCACAGCACTGCAATCTTCTGTCAAGGCTACTAACTCAGGGCTGTCCAAACTCCTCTTCCTTGTGATCAGATCTTTGAAAAACTTTGCATATAGGGGAATGTGCAACACTGCATCCAAGATGGGGATGGTGATTTGCACTTCCTTCATGGTCTCAAGGAATTTAGAGTATTGCTTCTCCTCCTTGGTCTTGTCCAATCTCTCTGGAAATGGCACTTTCATCAACAAAGGCTTCTCTGTTGGTTCTGTGGCAGAGATCTGTGCCTTGGCAGGGTTTTCTGTCTGGGCAGGCTGTCCTGTTGATTTTTCCTGCCTTGGCAGAACAATTTCTGGAGGTGTTTGTTGCTGCACGGTGGGTCTTCTCTGTGGAGCAACATAAGTGACATTTGGTGGGGTTTTGAGTAAGGGTTCAGTGTTCACCCCACTCCTAGTGGTGACTGCATCAATAACTTCAGTAGTGGAAAGGGCACCACACTGTTTTGGGTTTTCTCTGCTTGGGCTGGCAGTTTTCCTTCAGCTTGTTTTCCAATGTTGTTGGTCTGGATTCCAGCAGTGAGTTGCTGCATAGTCTTGTAGAAAAGTTCAGATTGCATTTTCATAGTTTCTTGCATTCCACTGAACATTTCCTTCTGTAGCTTCATCATTTCTCCAAGCTCAGATTGGCTGCTACTGCTGGATGAAGTAGTTTGCTGATGTACTGGGTGGTGTTGTTGTTGTGGGTGTTGCACTTGACCTTGGGGTCTGAAATTTTGTTGTCCAGGCTGATGGTAACTCTGCTGGGATGCTTGGGCATAGTGCTGCTGCCCTGGTGCTGGGTAACTTTGCTGATTATTGCTCTTGTAAGAAAGGTTGGGGTGGTTTCTCCAAGAGGGGTTGTAACTTTGGGAATATGGCCCTTGATTCTGGGCATAGTTCACCTCTGATATCATGGCTTCAGGAGGTGCAGACAAGGTACATTCCATGAGAGAATGGCCTTCTTTTCCACAAATTGCACAGGCAGAAGTAACTTGGTTGACAGGAACCAAAGCTTGGCTGTTTCTTTCTGTCATGAGCTGGGCAAGCTGAGTTGTTAAACTCTCCAACTTGGCTTCCAAAGCATTCTGGCCACTTGACTGAATCTGCAGCTGATTGTTGGGGTGGACAGCTCTTTCATTTGTCCAGGAGAAGTTGTGTGATGCCATGCTCTCAATCAACTCAGTAGCTTCATCAAGGGTCTTGTTCATGATTCCACCTCCAGCAGCTGAGTCAACAAATGATCTGGTTTGCTCTGTCAAACCCTTGTAGAAGGTTTGCAAGATGAGCCATTGCTCCTGGCCATGGTTGGGACACATCCTGATGAGACCTTGGTATCTCTGCCAAGTATCATACAGGCTTTCTCCTTCATATTGCACAAATCTTGTTATCTTGTCTCTGCACTCAGCTGCTTTGGTTGGAGGGAAATATCTCTCAAAGAAGGCTTGAAGAACATGTTCCCATGTGTCTCTGCAGTGAATAGGAAGAGAGTGGAACCAAACTTTTGCAAGTCCAGACAGTGAGAAGGGAAACAATTGCATCCTGATGGCTTCAGGAGGAACACCATTGTGCTTCAAAGTGTTGCAGTACTCCAGAAAGTTTCTGATATGCTCATGGGGGCTCTCCAAAGCAGAACCTTTGAAGGGATTATGTTGCACCATATTGATCAGAGCTGGCTTGATTTCCCAGTTGTTTGCTTGTATTGCAGGCATAATCACATCTGCATTGTTGATCTGGTCCTTGGGAATCCACAAATCTCTCAACTTCTTATCACCCATGCTGAAATCTGAGGATGACGATTCCAAATCTGAGACAGAGGTTTCCAAATCTTCAGCAGAAACTTCAGAAGCTGCTCTCTTTCTTGCAAACAAAGTCCTCTCTGGCTCAGGATCAAATGGGGCTAGTGGAGAATCTTCAGAGGACTGCATCAACTGAATTCCCACGGAGATTAGATGAAATCATTGTTCTACACACAATCACAGACAAGAACTTGATCAAGGGTTAGTGAACTAAATCCCCTAATAAAAGTTCTAAGCTTGATCACAGACAAGTCATTAAAACAGACAATCAAAGATTGCAAATTGGAACAAGTATTTACACAGCTTAGTCTACTGTAATCTAAGGAAACAATCAAAAGTTGATCCCCGGCAACGGCGCCAATTTTGATC